>JAHWFO010089603.1:189645-227443 GCA_023313115.1 Rhysida immarginata
TTGCAAAAGAAATTTCAAAAAAAAAATACCGGGTAATGATTGACTTTCAGGTTATCATGATTAAGCAGGTTTTAATTAGTGATGTTCCTGGCTTTTGATAATATCGATATATCCATATTGACGATATTTTTGTGTCTGATATATCAATACCCAACAAAAAAATATCGATACAGATTTGATATTTACCTTTTCTTTTATTAGTTCAAATTTTAAAGAACAAACATACAAAGAAAATTAATGTAAATAAAAAAACAATACAGTGCAGTAAAATTCAATAGATGGATTATTCAACAATAATTAACAGAGTATAGCATAACAGGCTATCATTTTAAATTATTTTATAATTCTCCCTCAATTCCCTTCGTCATTTGAAATTAAATTTCCAAACAAAATTCTGAACAAAGCTGCAATAGCTACAACATGAACCTGTTAACAGCACCGTCTGTTTTCGACATAAAAATAGTATTAATATATTGATTATTCATAATAACGAACATCTGGTATAATATTGATAAATTTTATTCATAGATATCGATATATTTATATCCATATCGGAACATCACTACTTTTAATGTTATTATTGAAGTGACAGTTCAAGTATTATTCAGTATTTTGTTACAACAGCATTCTATTTTTTATTATTAGTTTTTTGTTTTGTTTTTTTTTTGTGACAAAATCAAATTTTTAAAATTAAATAAAGACTTTGTAATACTGATATATATATTTTAATGATGGAATTTGACCAGACAATTGTTTGGCTGCTGCCATGATCACTATAGAATATTTAATAACGTAATACCGGATGGTTATAATTAAAGTTTCTCGATTCCGCATTGGCTGCAGACCACGTTATTGCACGGATAGTGATGAAACTTTCTGTACAGGCTATGCAGAGCATGGGGAAGAGAATTCCAATGTAAAATTTATTAGTGCACACTGTTGCCACCAGGGGAAAAATTGTACAATGTGCTGTAAGGTATATTAAATTTTATAGCTAGTGCTTGGTGATAGTATCGGTGTTCAAAAAGTTTCAATGTTCCATTTTGAATTCATTATTTATTGAACAACTGTTTAGGTTAATGTTTTGATGTATTGCAATGAAAGAACACTTAAAAACTCACTGATTTTGCTTTAAATCTCCCCCCCCCCCCCTCCCCCTTCATAGTTTTCCTGGATTAATTACGTGATCATCTGTTGATTATTATATTCAGTTTTTCATAATGCGTAGTTATGATTTTTATAACTCTTATTTTGGGATAGAGTGCAGAATGATAAACTTTCATTGAATATAGCTGCCACAGCCTTTTAAATGCTTCTATGCTACGATCGGCCAAAGATCGATTGCCTTATGTGGAAAAAATAGGATCGGTCAGTTTCTTCAGCTATTTCTGGAAGTAACTCCCTCACTATAAAATAAACAAAAACTGAGGTCATTGCTGTAGAGCAGCAGCAACCCCAAATAAGTATGTGTCTATGTGTAGGGGTGTTGCTCATTTCCGGCCTGGAAAAAGTAATCCATCGAAAGTTCTTCAAGAAGTATAATTATGCTGTAAATAGTGGATAATTTAATCGTATCAGAAATTTATTTAAGCAGTGGAAGGTTAATAAATGAATTCTAAACGTGGTAATAAATTATTATTTAGGTTTTTGTAAAGTCCACTTATAAGAGCCCTCCGGTTATCCTTCATCAACTCTGATTCATGCATAAGCCGAAAGTGGTTTTTAAGGGTCAATTTTTGGGGGAGAAAATCTCTGCTTATAGATGCGTGTATACGGTAATTATAACCACCCGGTACAAAACCAATTTTGAATAATCAGTAAATAAAAGTGTAAAATTAAGCAATCCAACTAATCGCATAAGGGTTAATACAAAAATTCCAAGTGGGTTTTAGAAGGATAACTTTTAATATCGTATTGTATAGTCTGCTTTATATACTAATGAATTATGGTATGATGCAAATCTAATGATTAAATGTTTAGCTTTATTGAGAAATAATTAATCGATTTAAAAAAAAAAATTGTATAGCTGATTGCTTACTTTATTTTTGCTGTATCTTGAGAAACAGAATCACAAAGATATTTCATCAAAAAATTTTACAGCATTTTAAACATGGAATATTAATAGGTTTAGAAAATTAAAATACAATCGAACGCCATTGATACATTTTTCATGAGACCGAGCATAAAACGCATATAATTTGGGAATGAAAAGCCCGGAAGTGTTGTATTACGGAATAAGCTTAACACTAGTGCATGTTACATATAATCTTCTGATATTTTATTTCGGGTAAAGAACTGTTAGAGATGTCCATTTACATGATTCTATATGCCCTCTGTTTATCGCCAGCCAACACACAGTTTACCTGAGGCAATAACCTACTTTCTTTTGTTTTCACAGATAAGAGTGAGCCTTTCTTTTCTAAAGGCTCACTCTATTCTTTCACTCTTATCTGTGAGCCTCAGAAGGTAGGTTATTGCCTCAGGTAAACCGTAGGGTTGGTTGGTGATAAACAGAGCATATTTGTAAGAAATGACATTCATTAAAGTACTGTGCAACAGTAATACCAGGTAACCAAAAAAGTTCTTGCTGTTTTTATGTTGCCAGAAAAGGAAGTGATGGGAGATATGCAAATGAGTGTACAGTGTGGTCCAAAATCTGTCAAGGGAGAGCAGGAAAGTTAGCCTGTATAAATACAGGGTTGTTGGACATTCATGTCAATCACATCTCGTGCAGAAGTGAAGACAGCGTTTGGGGATGATGCTGTGAATGAACGCACCACAAGGCATAGATTCCAGAAATTCAGGTCAGGAGAATTTACCATTTCTGATGAACCCCGCAGTGGTCGACCAGGCTCTGAAAACGGCCATAGAGGAGGACAGCAGTTTAACATGTGGTGAACTTGCCAGACAGTATCAGGTTTCCAATGAAAAAGTTAGACGTCACCTGCACAGCCTAGGAAAGACGTACAAGTTGAGCAAATGGGCACCCTACACATTGTCGGAATCCAACAAGAAGCAACAAGTGACAGCCTGCTTGTCGTTGCTTTCTCGACATCGTAACGCACCCATATTTAATCTAATACTTACCAGTGACGAAAAGTGGGTCCTGTATGACACTCCTAAGCGTTCCAAACATTGGTTGTCACCCTGGGAAACCGTGCCTTACACTTCAAAGCCACCGTTACACCCACACAAGATCATGCTCTATGTCTGGTGGACTAGACACCAAATGGTTCACTACGAGCTACTATCAACTGGCCAAACCATCACTGGGGACCTGTACTCCCAGCAGTTGCAACGTGTGCAACAGGCATTGCAACAGAAGGAGCCAGCATTGGTGAAACGCAAAGGGGTACTCTTCCTTCATGACAATGCCCGGCCACATGTGGTGCGGATGACCAGGAAAACCATAGAGCGGCTTGGCTGGGAAACTTTGTGTCAATCACCTTACTCATCCACCTTGTTCCAACGGATTATCAGCTTTTCCATTCTCTGGACAACCATCTTCATGGAAAATTCTACATCAATGATACAGACCTGCGAAAGGCACTCACGGACTTCTCTGAGTCCAAGACCAGCAAGTTTTACAAGCAGGGGATTGATCAACTGGAGACACGTTGGCAGAAGGTGCTAGATGCCAATGGGGATTACTTTGGGGACTAGCGATACTCTACTTTTTGTGTGCATCATTTTGTTTTCCAGAATTAAAAACATCAAGAACTTTTGCGGTTACCTGGTAGTTCAGATAAGATATTATCACCGTATAGAAAGAATGACTGAATCTCATCTAAAATCAGTTGAAGTCCTCCTTGAGTGCATCATCAACCATTCCATCACAGCCTTCATGAACTTCTAATATGTTTTCATATCTCAAAATATCATCAATGTTGAGTTCGAACTGTTTTAGGTAGTGTGGTAAATTCGCACCTGGTGCAAACACCATGCCACACAACTGCAATGAGATTGTAAACTTTTTTTCTACCGCATTTACTGAAATCAGATTTTCATAACTTAAACGAATGAGAAAAGAGCATTATTGCAAGGGAATTTGGAAGACATCATCCATCTCTGCTGGCTCTCAGAAAAAGTGGAAACACCCGGACACGATTTCGTTTCCTTAGTTGCTTGCATTTGTTTATGTTAAACGGGCTTAAAAGACAACTCCACTTAAAAAATCCATATAATTTTTTTGGCAGAATATCATTATTTGAAACAAATAAAGTACAATTATAGCAATAGAAAAATTTTAAAACCATTATTTCATTATGAAAATTGTGTTTACCATGTGAAAAATGCTACTTCCTGGCGCTCCATTTTGTATAGGCTGACGTCTAAGATCGACATCACGGTGAGACTAGATTAAACTGCAGTCCCATAAACATTAGAGAGAAGCTCTTCTATAGCGATCCCTAATTAAATTAAATCATGCCTACCATTGTAAAAAAACGTAAGCCATCGTAAAAAAATACTTATATAGACCTTGCCCAATAGTAAACAAACCGCCATTTTGAAAATAAGCAGACGAGCACTTTCGCGAGCAACAGTGCTTCCTGTTGTGAGCTTGTCAGCTCTATACTAGCCTGCTCCTAGCCTCTGTGTAGTACATATAGCCGCACAATTTTATCGTTACAAAAGGAGACAAGGAATTTGCACTTCAGAGCACTCAATAATGTATTTTATATTTTTATACTCTGGTTTCTGAAAATTTTTTGGCAAATTACCTTTGGCAGCGGTAGGCTACTTAAAGAATGGCTTTAATATACGATAAACTGATATATATTTAGAGAAGGACGAGACACAAGAACCCTGGAATACAATAAATAATTTGTTAACTTCAGGATAATAATACAATAAATAGTTAACTTCAGGATAATTCTCTAATATTCTATTTGCTTTTAGAGAATTATCCTTTTTGCTTTGATAAAGGATAGTCTCTATCCGAAACGTCAGCTTTTTATTTTGATTTTGATTTTATCTACTATTTTTTAATTATTATTTTTGTTTATTATATCTTATTTTTTATTCATTTTGTATTTTTTATTAATAACTATTTTTTAATATACGATACAGATAAGTAGGCCATTCATGAAAGATATGGCTTACTTTTTTGGGTGAAATTTGGATGAGGTGAGCCCAGTCTTCCTTCAATTATCCAAGCCTTTATTATTGGCTTATGGGGCTAAAAAAGAGAAAAAAATCTTCTCTCTTAAGATTAAAATCGAAAATAGAAATTATTCTAAGATGGAATAAACATTTTATTACATGGAACATGGAAAATATCATATCATTACTTTAGAATAAAATCTTATCTTTTTTTTTTTTTTTCTTCCCTCTTGAGGGGAAAAAAATCTCTTTTTCGTAAGAGCTCTTCCTTCCAAGGGGAGAAGGGGTGCTCGGATTGTGAGGCAAAAAAAAATTATTTGCACCCAGTTATTTTGAGCTACAACATTCACCCATGCATGTTGGCGCTCTGAATCTCGTGAAAATCGAAAGAACCGAATCTCAGACAGTAGATTTGTATTAGAACTGTTTGAGGAACATTTGATAGCCAAGCAAGTAAAACAAATTGAGTGATTTAAATTTACATTTATCTTCCGTTTCATAAAGAGGTAGAAAATACAGAAAAGAATCCGTGGATTAATTTTCGCATGCCGTATATTTTCCCATTAATTTTTCTAATGCACTGTTGCACAACTAGTTGGCATTTCTTAAATTTAAATTACTCGAATTCGCTCGGACGCTATGCTATCTGGTAAAACCGGAAGTCTTTTTGCTGACCGATGCGTCTCCCTCTTGTGGCAATTTTTTCGTCAGGCAAGGTCTATAGAAATAAATGCATGGTGTTCACTTTAGTCAATCTCATGAGGATGTCACTTCCTCTTGACCTTCATAATTTTCGTTCGTTTTGTATAATACATGTTTGATTTGAAACTTTTCATTCATGCCACATTATTATTTATATCTTGAACTTTCATGTTAAATAAAGTTGTGTATTAGGGTGGAGTTGTCCTTTAAGACAACAATGAAGTATTCAATGATCAACATCATGAAAGAAAGACTAGTTGAAGGTCAAAGGAATGTTATGTGACTTTTCAAATTTTCTGTACTGTATATTGCATATATTCCTGGCACATAGATAGAACAAGAGAAGGAAAAATCCAAAATGCTGATAAAGACACTTTGCAAGAATTTTTGTCCAAGCCATGAAAAAAACATTGTCCAATTTCCAAGTTAGAAGAATGTCCTACTTAATGAATTTGTGAAATAAGGAATTGCCTATACCTCCCAACAAAAAGTATCCTACTACAGGAGTTTTACTGTATTTACATATCCAAAGAAACTTATTAAAACATTTGTATTATAGACAAATATCTTTCACGGGGACAGGACCAAGGGAAAAACACATATTAAGTGAGTATCTATTAATGGGGTTCGACTGTATTTAAATTTCAATTAATATGTAATTAATTTTTATCAATTGAATACATTGTTTTTTATTTTTCTGTGGCTCTAAGAAACACTCAGAGAACGCTCATCAATCCTAAGTCTACAGTGTTTGTAGAAATGATAGCGGCAGGTGTCTTATGCATTTTTGTATGTGGTACTCCAGCACATCCCACATCAGTTCAATCAGTTAAATTTGTACTCTCGACAGACCGTGGCAACAGCTTGAGGTTGGCATGAGTAAACCATTCTTTCTTTCGAGAGCAACATGGCAAAGTAGATTTTCCTACATCTTTTGGTACCTTGGGCCGTTAAGTCACGTCCACACCAGTTATGGGTCCTACATAAGGCTGCGTACGAGCGTTAATTCGAGCCGAATAAGGATGCAGACGAATTCATTTGAAAACCACAAATTCTGCTTCAAATGAAACAAATATAATTTTAAATGGATTCGGAAAAAGTTCAAAAACACTTGAATTGAAATCAAATCTATTCGATTAATTCAATTCAAGGAGGCTCATCACTCCTATAAGCTCGAATTGGTTTTATCCGAACGATACCATTCGAAACCTTCGGGTACATCCGAAAATAAGGTTACAAATAATAGCCCATTTCGGTGTTTATTGCGGACTAATCCATTAGAAATGTTCGGGGACATTGTAAATGCTGTTTCAATTAGTTAAAATACTTAATTGAAATGCAAAGATTTCAGAACGACTCGTACGCGTACAACTGCAGCATTCGAATGTTCAAATGGTTTCGAAAGGAATATTCAAAGGCCATTCGAATAGGTTTCAAATAAGGCATTCAAAAGCTGTTGTATACAAATTAATTGAATGAATCACACAATTCGTTACAGCAGCCAAACTTCAAATGCTAGTTCAAATGAATTCGATAAAAGCTCGAATGACTCGAGAAACACGTCAATTCATTTCAAATTGTTTTAATGTAGATTTGATAGCATATTCGAATGATTCAAATCAAAGTTTTTTTGAAATTATTCGACTCGCACACAGCCTTAGTCCTACGCCTGTTGCACAGAATGTGGCCCAGAGAATGACTCCACCATCAGAGTCCTTCACTGTGGGCACGAGGTACTCATGATCTTTTGGTCACCTCCAAACCCCCACTCAATCAATAAATTGCTGCAGAAAAAACCACCTTGTCTCATGTTCATTTGTAGTCCAGCACCAAGGGTCCTTACACATTTGCAGAGGAGAAAAACATTCATCTTGAGACAAAGGCTTTCTCTTTCCAGCTTCTAAAGATGCCCATCTAATGAAGTGCAAACTAATAGGTTATGCAGTGTGAACTAATAGGTGAAGTGTACTTTTGCGATTCTTCAACCCACTCATAAAGGGCATGTTGGTCTTTCTTCGATATGATTCTAGGTCACCTGGAATGGTTCGCTGTCGTTATTGCATCTTTCTGTTCGTATGTTTGCACAACATTATGCACAATGCCATATTAGCAGCTGTTACATTTCTTTTATTACATACCTCACATCCAGACATGCCATATTTCATATTAAAGGTGCTTATGCATTTTTAATTTTATCCAATAATTTTATTAAGGTACTGGTTCTTTGTCTGATTTAAATCACATACATTTCATTAATTATAGTATGTATTGTTCTTACAGTCAAACAAACAAACCATTTTATTTACAACAGATTGCTGTCAAAGATATTTTAATGAATTACTCTCTCTTGAAACAATTCTATTATTCTTTTGAATTATAAAAGATATTGCAAGTTTATTAAGCCTTGATCTTCATTTAAGGATCAAGGTCTAAAGCAGTGTTTCTGAAGCTTCTTGGTTAGGTACCCCTTTCACATTTAAAATTTCCAAAGGATTAAGGACCCTCGCAACCTTCCAATATCGAAGTTGGTACCAATATTACAAAAATTTTGCAATTCATTAGCTAGATGATTAGTAAATTCAACTGGATGGTTCGTCCATTCAGAATAGTCTGAAGAGAACATTGTCTTTCTAAAATAAAACTATGCACAATTTAAAATAACCTTATGTGAAGTTTTCATAACTTGAAAGGAAGCAATTTTTACAGATGATAGCAATAAATGAAATGTTTAAAGGCTTTTGATCAGAGAGATTAGAAGGTTATTTTAAATAAAGCTGATTCAAATAACAATTCGATTTCAAAAATTATAGGGTTAATTTTTAATTAAATAGAGAAAAATTGTGAAAAAAATTCCACAAACTGGGCTTGAGCCAAGGGCCTTCAGGTTCCATCCCAATGATATAACCACTAAGGGCCAGTTCATTATCTGCTTTCTCAGCTGAGACTTCTTAACTGAGTGTTCAACAACATACACTGACATTGTTGTAACCAAGTGTTCCTCATCTCAACAATACAAGTCCATTGTTGCTGAACACTCAGTTGAGAAAACTTGCTTGTGAAAGTAGATAATGAACTGGGCCTAAGTTACCATCGACGTGGAAGCTGTTGCTAGCATCGGCACGGTAACCCAAAGATCCCTGGTTCGAGTCCATGCCGTGGAATTTTTTTTACTATTTTTCTGTATTATTATTTGGAGGTATGGAGTGAAAAAAATCCCCTTAAAACCCTTTTTCCAATTATTATTATTATTATTTTTAAATACCAATAATAGAATGATTAATAAATAGATTTTTAAACATTAATCATCTCAATCTTTTTCAGTTTTACTTTAAATAAGTTTGTATAAATACATGTATGTGAATTTATTTGAATGAACATGAGATATTATCCATAGCTTCTTATTAATTTGATGATGTAAAAACTTAAATTTTGGGTTGGCAAATAAGTTAATTTGGTTTTTGCTTCAGTGAAAGTTCCATGGATATTAGCTAATGCATGCTCAGTGCTTGTATGCAAATCTAATCCACATTTGAAAGTAAATGTTTTACATTTTGTGCCTGTGAAGTTGGATTTGGCTAGCATCAGTATTATGCATACTGCATTGTGAATATGGAAGGGAATAAGTTGCATTATTGCCACATTTTGCTATATTATTTTAAAAAAGGCAAACAATGTTCATAGAAAATATGCAGGGTCTATGGAAATGATGCCTTAACAGAACGTATATATCAAAAGTGGTATGCCAAATTTTATTCTTGAGATTTTGACATCAATGATGCACCCCGTTCTGATCGTCCTAAGAAGATTAATTCAAGTGATGTTAAGGATATGTTCGAACCAAATCCACCCAATCGGTGTGAGAGATTGCTGCAATGTTGACTATATCCCATATAAGTATAGAAAACCATTTCAGTCTGCACAACATGTCCAGGATTGGCTAATTGCAAGGGTGTCTTTTCCTTCGCAAACATCTTTAACCACTCGAAACAAATTGCTTAGTCTTGGTTGGAATGTTTTGCCTCATCTTCCATATCCGCCTGATCTCCCCCTTCAGGTTATCATTTATTCAGGTCATTGCAGAAATCTGTGAATGAGAAAAACCTTCAAAGATGAAGAGGCTATTAAAAATAGACTGGTTTTTGCCAATAAACCCCAGGCATAATGAAGTTGGTTTGAACAATGGCAAGATGTCATTGATAAAAATGGACAATATGTAATTGATTGAAATTTACTTTATGTTTCAATATAGTGTGTTTTGTTGCAATCCAAAAAAATTTACAAATGAACTTATTTGCCAGTCTAATAAATAAAATAATGATGATGAAAGTCACTTTTCAAATCCACAATTTGTGGTCTAGATGATGTCCTATATGATGTTCAGATTTCACTGATGTTTTCTAAGATAAAGTTTGCAGAAATGAATTGATTTTTAAGGTTGAATCCAAGAGAGAGTTGGTACTAGATATGAACTAGATGATGGAGGTCTTAAATAAATCAAATCATTTCTGCAAAATTTTCTCTTAAATTTACCTTGGAGAGCCCAAATTGTGAACCCAAATTTTCATCATCTAGAACCCAAATTGTGAACTTGAAAAGTGACTTTCATCATCATTATTTTATTTTATTATGTTATTTAAGTTTTTACATCATTAAATTATGGTAATAGAAAGTTGTGGATAATATTTCATGCTCATTCAATTATAACTTATAAAATATTTCCAAAGTGAAATAATATGAATTTATTATATTCACATTATCTAGAATGTTATGAATGTGCATTTTAATAATCTCTGAATTTAGAATAATCTTAATGTGTAAACTGCTTTTTGTTTATATTATTTCACCTTACAAAGGGGCTTAGCTCTCTCTGTAAGGTTTTTGCATTGGAGAGCAGAATGTTAAATTTTAGCTAAAAATATATGTACTGAATTTTAAATTTTATGAAACATATATTTCAAAAAAAAACGTCTCCATTCCTTCCTTAAGGATTCATGATCCTTTGGAAGATACTCTGCCAGCTACTTTCATGTATGATGAACGTGACGATGAATCACACAGGTAGGATTATATCATTCACATAATCATGCCTCAGATGCAAGTTGTTTTTAGCACTTTGTGTGTATTACATTTGCACTAGCATAATTGCAGCTCTTTCTGTTGAATTAATCAGCTTAATTTAATTGGTCAAAGAGTAAATAAGCAAACTGTTTTATTTGGTCTTCTTTACTTTGCTGAATAGTTTTATTTATTTGTTATCTTAATAATTGCCTAGTGTAATTTAATTTCTTTTGATTTGAAATTCTCTTTTGATCACCCACAAAGATTTGTTATAGTTGACTTTAAAAAAAAAAAAAAAAAAAAACTGAATTACTTACGAAATAAAATGCATGGTTATTTTAAAATATTAATTTTTAAGCTGGAAAAATTTAATTGATAGTTCTTTAATTAATCATTTGCACTGAACTAGTCTTGATTTTTATTAGCTAATGCAGGTATTCACATAATCCAAGTGGATATGAACTTAATATCAAATTTAGGATCCTAGTTTGGGTCCATGTTACTTACTTTATAAAGAAAGGTAATCAGTACTACAAACACATTCAGTCCTAAACTGTCACCAGTGAGGTTACAAGAAAGCTACTGCAAATCTCACTATATACATCAGGTCATATCAAAAAGCATCTGACCTTAGTACAAGGAAACCAATACGTCACATGTTTAGTCAAGTATTAATCTTCTTCAGAACTTGACCATTCTTAACTCACACACTTCTTCCACAAGGGAACCTTCCGAACCTGTTTGTGAAACTCTTTTGTTTGTTCGTATGCATGTCTTAGAAGCAAAAGGCATTTTGTGGTGGCAGTAGCAGAAGTGAGAAGAAAAAAAAAACCTGGCAGTAAAGGGGAAGCAAAATTGTTAATGGCGGTTGCTGTTACAGCTTGTGTTATTAACCGAAAAATATTAATATTGCTGTACTATTACGTGTCTCAAAATAATTTACAAGATGAAGTTAGCATCCATAAATATTTATTCCTATGTTAAATTATAAAGCATGGTGTTAAAATTTACGTATTTGCGTATTTTCAGCTGCTGGCCCCATTATATCACTCGACAGCCTTGCCCTCGTTTTACTCGCAAATATATAATGTCAACCCTGCAAAATTTACGAAGATTATTGAATTAATTAATAAAATAATAAATTAAGAAAATGGTTATTAATTACTATACAGTTTTTTTTTTTGTTGTTTTTTTTTAACTGGATGGCATATAGCTTGTATAAATAGTTTATGTTTAAAAATAAGTTTGTTTAGAAACTTCAAAATCCATTCAATTATTGAGAAGCGCCACGGCCTACAGATGTCGCCACTATCCGCCAACATGGTAGATGAAAAGGTGATCGACACCTTTGTAAATCTACAGAGAGTGTGTAAATTTCGTCGAAATCTAATACTAACATTTAGATTATTATTATTATTATTATTAGTAGTAGTAGTAGTAGTATTAGATCTCGATGGTAAATATACATATTGTAGAGAAAACCTTACTCTGAAAAATTGCATTATTTTTACCTTATGCTACTACGAAATATGAAAATTAAAACTGCTAGAAATAACAAGCTGTATCTAGGCATTTACCGTTAAAAATCCTGAGGAACAAAGTGCTTGCTACAAATATAAATTCTTATATTTAATAAATGGTTATAATAGGTCCCGTAATCTTTCCAATGTTCAGTTTTAATTTCCATGTTTTAAATTCAGAGCCTCGTAAATTTGAGAAGGCTTTGGATGTGCATTAAAGAACTGAACACATATTTCTACTTTTAAACGATTTTTTTTTTAGACATTTTACCAGAAATGGCAAATAACGCTTAATGAGCGCTCAACGCATATGGTAGCCATTAGCCTAGTGTTTTTCCAAGAAAAAGAAAATGAAGTATCAATAAAATATGAGAGAGTGTAAAACTCGGGATTTTCAAAGGGAACCTATTCGAATATTGTAATGTTCGATGTTTTGAAAAAGTAATTTCACTTCTTTTTCTTGATAATGAATGATTGCTTGAGCTTTCCAACTGTAATGTTCAATTTTTGTACTTATTTCCAACTGTATTTTAGACTTCTTTGAGTACTTTTTTGTTTTTGTTGTTTTGCCATCGCATTTATTGGGTCATTGTTTGCCACTTCCTGTGCGATGTCATTCATGTTGATTAAATAAGCTATGTTTTTATCCAGCATCTCGAAAAACATTTCATATTAACACCTTAAGGTTATCTGAACTGTATGAGTTGAAAAAGTTTTCATAAAGATGCATTTATGTTCTGAACTTGGCAGTTTTTTTTAAATGGACAACAAATAAATTTCAATTTTTATTATGTTATAGATTGTTATAGTATAGATTTAAATTAAAGTTTACTATAAATCTTCAGGATATATAATCGATGGATTTTTTTTTAAAGTTGGAATTACATTTTGAAACATCGATGGTCGAAATCGAATATCGATGTATTGGGCATCGCTAGGCCCTGTTAGGGCGGGGATTTTGCTGTCATCGCTATTTCTTAAAACACAATAATTCGTGTTTAAAAAAATAATAATTAAAATATCAATGTTTTGAATTTTGTTATAAATTCAATATAAATATGAGGTTTGCAAATTAGGCAAATGGTTTTATAGTATATGTTAATAGAGCTGCATTAAAATAAATGTAAATGATTAAACAAAACATTGACGTTTTCCTCAACATTTCATTGAAACATCGAAAATTCGAAAAGTATATAGCGAATATTTGTAAATATCGATGTTTCATTCATCGGGAAATAACTACTCTGTATTAATTTTCATTCACTTCTAGGCATATGGCCGCATACGCTGCGTTAGTGATCACCCTTTCCCAGCTTTTCATTAAAAACACCAGGTGGCAGGTCAGTGGATGGCGCTTCTCAATTGTTGTCTGCTGCTCCTTCATAGGAAGTATTCCATTGCTTTCACATGAAGTAAATTCGTGTGTATTGTTGAGTGATGGAGGTAATAAGTTTCATCAAGCACATTAATACGCAGACCGCTTTAACTATGGCATAACAATGAAATCTTTATTTGGCTATGTGTGCTCAAATTTTTCGTTTTTGCAGATTATTTCAAAAGAAACAAAATGTCACGCTTTCTTATTTTGCAGACATCAATAGGTGAGTAAAATATTTTACTTTGTTGTGAAACTGTGAGAAACAGGTTCAGATTGTTTCCTTGTCAGGGATGTTGGCCTGTGACCTTGTACTGGATTAAGACATCATTTGCCTGGTCCCTTGTGTTCTTGTGTGATTTTTTTCTGTGATTGCTCTCCCCTTCAGTCAGTGTTATGCAGTATGTGTATCACTTGGAAATGTTTGTAGCAGGCCTACATCCAGAAGTGGATTGATAAGGATTGAAATTGATGAAGTGTCCTTTTATTTTGAGTGCTTAAAAAAGAGCAAAATGGATCCTGAACTTCACCAACTGATGTAACTGCCCTAATATAAAATGAAGCGAATCAAAAGAACCATAGAGAATTGCTTCAGTTGATAAAAAATTAAAAAAGTTCACCCAGTTACGTTTTTGAATAGCTTGAAAACAGTGTAAGCAAACTTCCTGAAATATTCAGGGAATGTGCTTCTACTAATTGGCGATAGATGGTTCCACAGAGTTTGCTGATGTTAGGAATTGCACGTGCATTTCATTGTTATGATGAATTGAGCTTACAGTAGCGTAGTTTTATCATTGAGCATTATTTTAAAACATCATCGCTAGGAAGTGTTATTAGAGAGTTTGGTAAAACTTTTAAAAAATGCAAAATGCCCTGTCCTAAAATTGGTGAAGAAATTCAGAGAAACGGGCAGTGTTTTGGATAAGTCACGTAGCGGTCGACCCCAGAAAATTTGTGTGGTTACGGATAGCGTTAATGATTCACTGAGTTGTTCCCTTATGAAATCATTGCAAAAATTCTTAACTGAAATGGAAATTGTGTACAGATCGTGAAATTTTATCCCTACAAAGTATGAGCTGTGCAAGACCTGAAAGAAACTGATCACAGTAAAAAGGTGTAAACACTTTTCTATAGGTGAGGGAATTCTTGATGTAACTTTTTTTTTTTTCTGATGAGGCATGATTCCTCATTAGTGGATATGTTAATAGCCAAAATACTCAAATATGGGCAACTGAAAACCATCATGCTTTACATGAAAAACCTTTTCATGACTTAAAACTAGATGTGTTATACGCAATTTCACGCTTTCGTATCATGGGACCTATTTTCTTTACAGAAACTGTTAATGCGGAACATTATTGCAACACATTCGAACAATTTGTAGAACAATTAGATGATTGTAGAACAATGCAGACAAGGTTATTATCAACAGGACGGATCTACAGCTCACACAGCCTGAATCTCACTAGAATGGGTACAATCTGTTTTTCGAAAGAAATTTGGCCACCTCATTCACTGGACATGATGTCCCCGGATTATTTCCTGTGGGGCTATTTAAATGGTCGGGTGTATGCCAACAATCCGCACACTCTAGACCTGGGGTCGGCAACCTGCAGACCGCGGTTCGCTTCCGGTTTCTTTTGGGCTTGCTACCGGATTCCATGTGGCCTGCAAAATTTTTTAGAAATATGCAATGAGTGGCTAGAAATAGGATAATTTTAAATTATTTTTTTGGGAAACAGTGTACTGTATATTAAAAATCTTAGAAAATCTTAAAAAATCTGTAATAAAAATAGTTGCTGACCTTAGCTCTAGACGAACAGAAAGCAAACATTCGCTCAGAAATCTGCACCATTCCGGAGGACATTTTCCAAGAATAAGTGCCGTC
Organism: Rhysida immarginata; assembly: GCA_023313115.1. Lineage (NCBI taxonomy): Eukaryota > Metazoa > Arthropoda > Chilopoda > Scolopendromorpha > Scolopendridae > Rhysida > Rhysida immarginata. The sequence continues at coordinate 205,292 of JAHWFO010089603.1, forward strand.
GCATTAGTTTGTGCAAGCAGGAGAATAGGGGCCACTTTTAACATTTACTGTAGGCTCAGTCAGTGTCGCATTGATTAAAGAATATCCACTGTAAATTTGACTTTGGTATGTTTAATGGTGTTCATTTTATATATATGTATATCTTTGGGTGAACTGACTTTGAATCACACTGTAGAAACAAGCAACTTTGGAATTACAGTCTAAACCTTCATTTTGGGGGGAAAAAAAAAAAAAAAATTCACAATAACAACAATCATTTACGATAGAAGTAAATTATAATTTAATACTCGCATGGCCTGTGTTAGTCAGTTCTGCCACTATTCCTTGCTGTTTTCACATCTCCAACAGCTTCAACTTCTATCATACACATATTTGTTTTCAGGGCTAACTCTGATGAGATTGGTCAAACAAACTTTTAATTGATAGATAATTACTCTCAAATATATGTGCTGCTATTCATTGAGAATAGACTTATGAATCCAAAGTGACACTTTTTTATTTCATATTTCCTTGATATTTTTTTTTTTTCAAAAATTTCAATGCTTTACTGACACCAGTAAATTGACACAAGAAGATATATGATTTGCTAAAATTTGCATCAAAAAAGTACTGCTGGCCATGGAAATTGTCACACACACTTTCTCTACTGGTGGTTTTATTAATTATCACAGACTGATCGATGTTAGTACAGATGAGTAATGATTAGTCTTTCATGCATGAATGGCACATTGTTTATCATCTGCAAAGCACAAGGCAAATATGGCATAGAAACTTTTTTCGCAGTTATAGAGGACTGAGGCATTCCATTATACAGCATCCTGGGTCACATTTCACAATGCTTTCTGCAACTGCATATGTAAACAGCCAAGTCACATTAATATGACCACTTATTAATATCTGGAATGTTATTTTACCATCTAAACCATGTACAGATACATCCCAACACTTGAAGAACATACAAGAAGTAGCCAACATTAAGAATTAATAAGCCAACATAGAAGAAAATCAGTTTGAGCAAAAAGGTTCAGCACTACTTGTCAAGTAGAGGAAAAGAGCACTTTGCGTGGTTTTTGCATGAAAAACCACCAAGAACTTGATTTTGAATTGAAATCTCTTCAATTTCGATTTTCAGCCACCACCATTTTGAAATAGCAGCAATGCGCCAATCATGTTCCTGCCCTGTTTGCTGTTCTAATTAATTATTATCTAGGCTGTGAAATTAATTCTAAATTATTTATATTATTAATAAAAGTTCATTCTGACCGCAATCGAGTGCTACATCTAAAAACTCTCAGACCTCGCCATCGTTAGTGAACACTCACGATTGTTCACTTTCGCATAGCAAAGTTTCTGCTAAAAAAAAAAAAGAAATAGAATCTAGCGAATTCTTAGTTTGGTTTTAGCAGGAAAAAATTTTTTGAGTTGGAAACGCTGAAAGCAAAGACGATAAGAAAATGTATAGTCTTTTTTAAAAGTATATCGCATATAATTTTTCTTATCGCATCTAGTTGTTTGTTCCCAATGCGATATATGTTTTGGAAATGAATATGATGAAGGATGCATAACGCGATATTATTTTCTACAACTTCATATGTAAAATAAATATTTAAAATGCACACGGATTTGCCTCGAAATTGAGCAATGAAGAAAGAAAAAAGAAAATAAAACAAAATTATAAAAGAAATAGGTAGTGGAAAAAAAGCAAATAGCGATTGCAGTTTTTCCAGAAGCATTTGTATGCTTAAATAAACTTCAATTTATTTCAAAAAATGAGCGCCAGAAAAGTTTCATCATAATTTAAATGAAATAGGCGACTTCATTGCTTCAGAAACGTTAAGAGCAATGAAGCAGACGAAAATTAATGACTATTTCAAAAAACAATTGATTTTCATAATAACAAACTTTCAGATTAACGAACCAATTTCCATGGTCCCCTGAAGTTCGTTATAACGAAATTTTACTATAATAAGATTCCATTCATACGGATCAATATTGCACAATTTATTATTTTTTTTCTCTTGTAAAGAATCCGTGCCTTTGCTTTCAATATTCAATTAAGTTTGAATATGCTTAACAATCTAAATATAAGTAATTTAGAACTGACTATGTTAAAGCCAAAAATACGAGGGCCTACAATAACCATAACAAAGAAACAAAACAATAACAGTTAATTAATCACAGATTTATAATATTATGAAACTATATATGGCAAAGAGGTAAACCCGGTCATGGAAAAACAAAAACGGAACTAATTTACAAAATGTGGATAAGAATACATTACAAGAAACAGTTTTGAATAATGCTTGTTAATAGACGTTCACTAAGAATCAAATCTGGCCAAGATGATGTTACATGCAGCTTTCTCTGTTGACTATATGTCAAAAACGTTTTCGAATAGAGGGGCCCTATTTCACACATTTGTATAACATTTCTTAATAAATTTGTAACTTTTTTCCTAAAGACTTGTTGTTTTCTTTTCTTTTGATGCTACATTCTGTGTGATTATTTATTATCTTGATAGCAATATTTTTGGTGATATCCCATCAGTTGCATTTCTAATCTTTCCACAACCTCAATTTTATTTGGTTTCTTATTAGGCAATCCAAAAGTTAATACATGTATTACACAATTAATATTAAACCCAAGAATTCACCTAAGCTGAGAAGAAATTAAGCGACACTTATACTCTGTTCAATAAAAGAAAAAACTGGCATGGTGCCAGAATCTGCTATTAGCCAATCAGAAACCTGGTTGAGCACTCAGCTAGGCTCCTGATTGGCTAACAGCCCATTCTGGCACCACGCCCAGTTTTTTCTTTTATTGAACAGAGTATAACTATAACTGACTGCTGTCTGGATCACCTTTTCTATCTCGTTACTTTCTTCTTATACCGTTGCAGAAAATGGACCTAAATTCTTGATGAATTTATTGATAGCCTTTTATGAATGTGACTTTTGGATTTTTAATGATTAAGCATAACGTATTAAATGAATTACAAATAAGTAATAAAAAAAAATTAATTAAAAGCAAGTTTTTAAGAATTTGTTCGAGTTTTAAGCTACTTGTGTTTCAACCGAAATTGGAATTGTATGCTTAAGAAGTTTTTTTAATGTTTTTTTATTTTATTCTTTTTTTTTTTTCTTGGATTTCAATCAATTTTTAACCCATGCTTTTGCTACAAAAGAAGAAAATCTGAATAGGTGTCCATAAGGGGACATTCATAAACATGGTCAATTTTGGGGGGATTGGGATTTGACTACTTATGATCACAAAAGAGAGGGAGGGAATTCAAGTAATGAACATGTGGTCAAATTATTTGTTCATTAATTTCTGCATTTGTTCGATGGAATAGATAATTTCTCTAACCACATGATTTTTAGGATGGGGGGGGGGGGGTTCAAACATGAAAAAAACGACCACCTGGTTTATGAACTGTTCCTAAATTAAATCTGAAGAGTTGGTCCACCATTTATGAATGGTTTAGAAAAATAGTTTTTTTAATGTAATGTTATTAATTTAACTTATGTTAGCTGTACAATGTTAGTTTTATTTATTTATTTATTTCATGGGTGCCCATATATAGAATTTTTATACCAGATTGCAGTGTCATCAAAACTTAATTACTATACCAAATTTCAAAGCTCTAGACGTTGAAGAAGTAGGTCAAAATCAACTTGCAAAATTTGACCCAAACTAACAAACTTAACAATTTAACAAACATGTGAAGTTAAATAAAAGCTTGTTAAAAAATTATTTGGTTTTCCTATAGCTTATTTTACCTGCATGCTTTCTTCTTCTGCTAACAACAAGATACCCCTGACGCACCATGCAGGAAATGTTGAGATGCCATAATCGCACTGCCAGATAAGACGACATCCCATTTGATAGTATGCAATCTATTAAAAAAAACTTCCAAGAACATTTTCGTCTTATTTTTCTTTATGGAAATCTTCCAAGTACCACCCAACAATTAATTTACTCCCTGTTTATATAAATTTCTTTATTAAAAGACTAGTGTCAGTTTATACCATCATCAGCTGATCACTTTCTCTCATTCTCATTTGTACAGTGCATTTAATTTTAATCGTATTAATATTTCTCTTCATTCATGCATAATTTGGAATTACACTCTTTGACACACATAATATAATGGAAATGAGAGTACCTAAATGTGACTAATGAGGAGCCATTGAATCGAAAATGACATTGAAATTTCTAGTTTAGCTCCAGTTTTTGCACTACAGTCATGACCTGACTTCAAATTACAGAGTTTTCCAGTAAATATTGGGTGGCCACATTTACACTGTTGGTAGCCTTCTCACAGCACGGTGTCAGTACGTGATCTGCATGTTCTCGTGTGTTGATCACATGATTAGTAGTGGTGTTTTCAGTTCATATGAAGTGACTAATGACAGTGGTTGTATTGCTGATGTATACGGAAGTACTTGTATGAGAATTTGATCTAACATTCTGCGCTTACGGACAAGTAGATAAATGCCCCAGCAGTGTGTAAATATCCCGAACAACTGCTAACTAAATAAAGAGAGTTCAAAAAGTGATACGGAAACAAGAAATATTTATTGCCTAATGCGTTTTGAATATCTTCATCATCGGAGGCTATCCGGTTACAAAACTGAAGCTGGAAAAGCGTGTTCCTTATATAATAATAGAGATGGCGGGCCTAGTCGAGCGCTCCTCAAAGCGCCCGACCTGTTGGGGGGGAGGGGCTCTTCCACCCATCTGTTCTTCTTCCAATCTAATTAGGTAATCGATGATTCCATCATTTTCAAATGAGGTTTGACTGTTAAGAAGGAGGATACCGCCGTGGTGGTGGTGTCTTCTGATCTCCATTTTTTCTTTAAGCAGAATTCTGCTTTTATCCCTTCCCTTCCACAAGATCTCCACACATTCCTCCATGCTCAGCATGGCAGTGTTCATAAATTGAGCGCTCAGTGAGAGCTCAGAGGACGCTCGCTCCAACTGCGTTCGTAAATTCCCCACCTCCAATATCCCGACGTTCGTAAAAATCTTGCTCTTGAAGAGCACTCACGAGCTTAATGAGCGTAGTTTATTTTGGCTCAGTTTACGAACACGGCCCATGCGATGCCCTGCTCTTATGAAGTGGTCCGCGTAGGCCAACTTACCGTCTCCATGGTCTTTTAATCCTCTGGTCTGTGCACACGCGCAAATTCCATTGTTGGAGGTTAACAATTGAACTTTTGTATTTACTGAAGAGTCGATTTTTGCCCCCTCTATTGCATGACTTTGACTACAGCCCAAACATGACAATGTATTTTAAGCTTAATGCATTACGTGTTCAGCAACAAATACTTAACATTAGCTGACAGTTTTGTTAGGTTGTATGATCGTTATAATACATTGTTAAGTTTGGGCTGTAGCCAAATTCAAGCAATAGAAGGGGCAAAAATCGACTCTTCAGTAAAAATAGCAATCCAATTGTTGACTCCAACAACGGAATTCGTGCGAGTGCACAGACCAGAGGATTAATAGACCGTGCCGTCTCCATTCCTCTAGGCCCGCTGGTGTTCCTTGAATCTCTCCCGGAACAACCTGGATGTCAACCCCAAACAGACTGCCTCACAATCTGGACACAGAAGCCTGTACACACCCACAAGTTGGAATTCATCCGCGCCGTCGTCCTTCTGGGTTAAGTTTAAAATCCGCTTCATGTTGTTGGACATGCGGAACGCTACGCCTAAATCCTGGAAAAGATTCGAGATCCGGTATATGTTCTGCTCAGTATATGTAAAGGTGACAAAGTCCTTTGGTTTCTGGTTCCTGTCCATTCCTTGGCTGCGTTCTTCCTTGATTACATCCTAGAGTATGGAGTTTGTAACTCTCCTTGAGAACTGGTTGACCCAGAGGCGCCTCTTTCTGGCCAATTCGAACACTGTAGATATCTCATGTTCCCTGGGTCTGGTAACTGGTTTCGAGCCTTATCGTCTATGGTAAGGCTGTGTACGAGTGTTAACTCGAGTCGAATAAGGGTGCAGACGAATTCATTTAAAAACCACAAATTCTGCTTCAAATGAAACAAATATAATTTTAAATGGATTCGGAAAAAGTTCAAAAACACTTGAATTGAAATCAAATCCATTCGATTAATTCGATTCAAGGAGGCTGATCACTCCTGTAAGCTCGAATTGGTTTTATCCGAATGATACCATTCAAAACCTTCGAATACATCCGAAAATAAGCTTATAACTACTTACAAATAATAGCTCATTTCGGTGTTTATGGCGAACTAATCCATTAGAAATCTTCGGGGACATTGTAAATGCAGTTTCAATTAGTTAAAATACCTAATTGAAATGCAAAGATTTCAGAACCACTCGTACTCGTACGACTGCAGCGTTAACTTTAACGTTAGAACAATAGTGCTAGAAATGGAACCAAATTCATCATCTAGGTCTTTCATACGGAAAATTACAACAAATATGTTGAGAAAAGTGAAGAAAACTAAGGTATGTTCAAAAGAAATATGTTCAAATGGTTTCAAAAGGAATATTCAAAGGCCATTCGAATAGGTTTCGAATAAGTTATTCAAAAGCTGTTGAATACAAATTAATTGAATGAATCACACAATTCGTTACAGCAGCCAAACTTCAAATGCTAGTTCAAATGAATTCGATAATTCAGGGTCCCTATAATAAACTAGATTCTAGATTTTCACTATAATAAACTAGAATGACTTTCTAATTGGGAATTGTTTATTTGGATGCAATTTTAAAAAAATTTTCAACCAGAATATCATCTGCAATGACTTCTTAATTTACAGATTCTTAGAATGCCTTGCATAATTCATATTTAATGTTCATGAAGGGCTATGTGAATAACTCATATAAGTGCAGAAACTATTAGAATTAATGAAGTAACTTTTAATGGTTAAAAATTACCAATTAAAAAAGAGAGGGAGAGAGGTATATAAATAATAATGTATTTAAAGTTTATCCTTGATTTTTAAGAAATTTTTTTTTTGTTTTCTTTTAATTTTGCTTGTATAGAATGATAACCATAAATAAGTTCTTGTTTTAAGAAGTAAATTAAGGCTAGTATGATATATTGCATTTTTTATTTGCAGTATTGTTGAGTGATAATATTTTTAATGAAATATTCTTCTTTTTTGGTTTTCATACTATTCTTTATTCATTTACATTTAAAAATGCTTATTACAAGTCAGGTAAGTGAAATTCTAGCCTAAGCTTTATCTGTCATTTATTGAAAACCATTTGAAAGTCAGCTGATTATGTACGTTGATTTATTTATATAGTAGTAATTAATATACAGGTAGACTTGCGATTAACCCAGCCTGTTATCCAAGGCTCCAGGTTAACCGAGCCAATGCATGAGATCAGTCAAAAAAATTAATGCTAAAAATGCCTTTTGTAGCAAAAATTAATTGAAAATCTTTTGTTTGTCTTATTGGCTTAATTACATACATATATATATTTTTTGTAAAGTGGGCATTAAATGAACACTGTCTTTACAATAATGCAGCTAGATATTGTCAATTTTTGTAATTAGTTAATATCAGATCTTCGTATTATCAGAGTTTTTTCCTTATCTGAGGTAGTCTCAGTCCCAATATTTTCCTAACTCAAATAATTGCGATTCTACTATGTTTGTTGTTTTTTTTTTATGCTTTTCAAAGAGTTTATTTTATTTATTCACGTTTTATTTTATAATATAGGTCATCACATAAACATGACGAAGAACCCCTTTTGCCAGCTCGTTTAAAACCTGCAAAAGAGAAAATAAATTCAGATTCCAAGATCGAAGAGCGAGGAGAATATGAAAGACGTTTATCCTCTCATCAGCATAATCTTCCACCACCAGGGCATCCCCGGTCTAAGTCAACTTTTCGACGGGTTTCTTCTGATGAATCCAAGGATGGGAGGTTTCGACGCCCGTCTGGTATGGAAGGTGACAACTTATACTCCTCATCTGATGTGCCAAAACATTCCTCCAAAAATGAAAATAATTCTCAGGTAATGTACTTTAAAAATTTTTTTTTTTTTTTTTTTAACAGATGTGTACTGAAAATTTGGATTTTTGAAATTCTGACTTTGGATTCTTAAAGACCATTGAAAAGTTGAATAGGAATCTCTGAGTTCCACCTTTGTCTTTTAAATTTTTGAACCTAATTTTTTCAAAGTTCAACACTTTCAGTGCCTATATCTCCTAAACAATTGGGGGAAAAAAACAAGACTAAAATATTTACAATTTGAATATACCATTAAAAATCAGGGTTCCTATTTAAGATTTCAAGATTCCCCCTCCCCCACCCTCAGAAGGTATCATGGGATAGCTTTTTGAAAATTATTAAACAGATATTCCACTGTCCCGGTCTTTTTTTTTTTTTTTTTTTAAATATATTTATTACAAAAACAATTGTCTATCCAGGGCCAGTATGGCCAAATAGCCGACAAGTTAGGTCCCTGGATAGAAAATAAAATTACCAATTGTGATTAAAAAATTAAAATTAATAATAATGAACTAGGTCCAAAAAGTGTACAAACAAAATTCAAATATAACAATGAAAATAGATTAAAAGAAAATACAGGGTTAGTGGGTTAGTATTGTTAGAAGTTATATAAAAAAATTTTTAATCTAAATTTAAAGATGGCGATGTTCGGGGAGAGGCGCAAATCGATAGGTAAGGAGGACCAGAGCTTAATAGCAGCGAATGAAACACTGCGAGATTGGTAGTTCGTTCTTATCAAAGGGATGTTTATCAAATGAGCGGAACGTGTAGGATAAGGGTGAAGTTCGCTACGATATTGAATAGGAAGCGGAGAAGAGAGGGATATTTGGCGAGAAATTGCTTTATAAGTAAAAGAAGCTAAATTGCTAATATATAACTGATAGACTAGACTGTGGTAATTCCATGGCGATTAAATAATTGAGAAACAGAGGCCGGTTTACGTAATTTGAGAAATGATCTAAGGAATCTTTATTGAATTCTAAAAAGACGTAATAAATTTGAGTTAGAGGAAGCACCCCAGAAAATTATTCCATAACAAAGTCGTGAGTGTATTAAAGAAAAATATAATAGAAGTTGTATAGTTAGAGGAAGATGATGTAAGCGGGTGAAGAGACCTAGGCATTGATTAAGTGAAGTTGCTAACGCTTTAATATGGAAATCCCAGGAAAGGTTAGCGGATAAGTAAATTCCCAGATATTTGAAAGAAGTAGAAGAAGAAAGTAAGTGGGAATTATAATAGAGCAAGAGGTCATCGGAGGAGCCCTGCTTATTACGCTGTAGATAAATCATATAAGTAGTCTTTTCTAGATTTAAAGTTAATTGGTTAACGAGATTCCACTGATATAACTTAGCAAGGGCCTCGTTCATTACAGCTTGAATAGTAGAAATAGAAGTATCTGCGTAAGATATAGTAGCATCATCTGCGTAAAAGATAGAAGAGAGGGGAGACAGAATAAAGGATAGATCATTAATAAATAAGTTAAATAAGAGTGGAGAAAGAATTGAGCCTTGAGGCACCCCCTGATTCCGAATGACAGTGGAGGAATAATTGCTAATAGAAAGAGTATAGCGTCGATTAGTGAGAAACCCTGTAAGCCATGCAAGAGGCGGACCACGTATGTTATAGAAGGAAGCTAGTTTATTAATTAAGAGATGGTGAGGAATTGAATCGAATGCCTTTGAATAGTCTAAAAACACCGATACAACGAGTTTGTTTTTAACCATATTAGAAGTAATATACTCTAAAAGATCATAACAAGCAGTCAGGGTGCTTCGCTTAGGGGTAAAACCATGCTGTGACGATAATAATAAGTTATTAGAAAAGATATAATGAGATAAGCGAGAGTAAAATAACTTCTCGAAAATTTTGGCAAAAACAGGGAGGATCGAAATAACTCCATGCTAACTTCGCTTTGGCCTCGTATTCAACAATGGATGCTTTCTACTGCTAACATTTTCAGGTATTAATATGTCAAATTTGCTCTATTGATTGCCAAATGTCGTGTTCAGCTACCTGATTCCATAAAACAGATGATTAACTTGTCAAGTTATAAAAAATTTTTTTCATTTATGACCAAATACACCATAACCCGTCTATAACGAAATTCATGAGGACAAAATATTGTATCATTTTATCCCGAATTTGCTATACACCATAACTTGCTTATACTGAAATTCATGTGAACAAAGAATTTTTTTCGTTATAAATGGGATATGATATGGAAAAAAACTTATTAAATACGGATTTTTGTTTTTAAAAAAACTTTATTCACGATTACATTTAAAAAAAAAATCTGTTGTTCAAATAATCTTCCCATTTATAAAAATCATTTAATAATTCTTCTGGGGCATCATTCTGTACAATATGTATGCTCTTAGATCTACTAGACCCGCATCTGCATGCTTTAACGATGGTGCTGGCTCAGGTAAAAGGTTTTCACTTTCATTTCAGATTCTCCATTTTCTCTGCCTTGACAGAGTTCCACAATTTCATCGTCATTTAAAGAATCTGAGGTTATAACGTTGTTGTCTACTTCTACAAAGTTTTTGAATGAGACCGATGGTGATGTGTTGTTCACTTAGCTTTATGTAAAATCTGCTTATGAGAGCAGTTCACTTAGAAGAACACTTCACTTAGAAGAGTCGTGCATAACTCGAATGCGGTTTTTAGGCATCATTTTTGTATTTAAAAAAAAAAAAATCTTGACTTTTTCTTTAGAAAGGTCGAAAAATTCTTTCGTTATAACCGAATGTTCATATAAAATTCTTCGTTATATCAAAGCAATTTTACATGCAAATTACATTGGCAGGGTCGGGCCGGAGAAAATTTTAATTATTTGTGAAATTTCGCTGTAGCGAGTTCGTTATAAATGGATTATGGTGTATAGTTGTTTTCATTTTTTTAAATGAAAAGGTAGGACTTAAATTGGAATTCTTTGCATGAATTAATTTTTTGTCATATCTATAGAATTTCATAAGTAAATTTTAAACAATATTATGTGGGGCACTCTAAAAGTTTTTAGCCCAACCAAATTTGTTTGACTTTCTCCAAGTACTTCACTATCATATTGCTGCACGCAAGATTTGAGCATGCCACGTTTCATTTTTTTTGTGTGGCACAATTCTAAAACTTGCGCACTGGTAGACAGATTTAAAACACAATGGAGCTTAATCAGCAGGCATGGCATGTTATGATTTTCTATGATTATTCCAAAGGCTTAGAAATGCCAGGTTGTTTTTAAACTTCATGACAGACCTTCTCTGGCAGAGCTCCGAATAATGCGACACTTTCATCCTGATATTGCGAATTTAAGAGGAGAAGACGGTCACTTGAGGATGAACTTTGCAGTAGATGGCTAGCCGATGCAATTACAGCGGAAAGCATCCGGGCTGTCAGATATGATTGCAAATGATAATCTGGTAACCTATTCCTCGATTGAGGCAAGCCTGGGCATCAGATCTTCAGTGGTTAAAACAATTTTGCATGAACACCTGCAACTGAGAACTGTTTCATCATGATGGATCTCTCGTTTGTTGACCCAAGAACAGAAAAAAGCCTGTGTGCAATGGTGCTAAGAAATAATTGAAAGGTTCAACAGTAGGGCATCAAGACGTGTCAACGACATCTCCACAGGTGATGAAACATGGCTCTATCATTAAGATCCCGAAACTAAGGAATAAACCAAACAGTGGCTTCCCAAAAGGCAAGGACCACCACAGAAATGCAAATGTTCTCAGAGTGCTGGGACAACTTTCTTCTGTTCCACTGATCATGTGTGCACTATTGTGCTTGAAAACAAAAAGACTATTACAGCAGAGTGGTATGTGACGTCCTGTGTGACAAAAGTTCTAGAAAAATAGGAGAAGCATCCAAAGACCGGAACAAAAGGTTTGTTGTGGCATCATGAAAAAGGACCCCAGCACAAGCCATTAAGACAACAGTTTTTCTGTGAAAATCGAGTCAGTATGCTAATGCATCCTCCCTATGCTCCAGACTTCGGACCTTGTAACTTCTTTTTGTTCCCCATATCAAGAGGAAGCTCAGGGTATTACATCATTTTGACATAGACCATCAGGTTCTAGTCTACATTTTGGAGCTGACTTCTCAGGACTGGAAAAAATGCATTCCCGACTGGTTCAGAAAGATGGAACTTTGGTTAGAAGCTAAGGGAGAGTACTTTGAAAAGTGCTAAAAGAATGGTCTTTGTAAGATGCATGCAGCATTCCTTCCTAAAAACTTTTACAGTATTTACAGCAAATATTTCTAATCCTGTAAACAGTAAACAGTATCCTCAATTCTACAAAAATACTTACCGTAAATACTGTATTTAGCGCAGGACCTGAAATACCGGCCCGCCTGCATTAAGCGCCTGGGGATCCGCTGAATTTTTGCAAATAACCGCCGGACCTTCAATAACTGCCCGGGCGCTTATTTTAGTTCATTTCGTGTATTTTTCTTCTTTTGCTGCTTTCTCACGGGAATGTTTGCTCTCCCAAATGCCACTGCTAAACCGGAAATTATTTACCAGCATGATTGTCTTCTAATTTCTTGCTTTTAATTTTGGATTCAGTCAAGCAACATAGCTCATGAAAAATGAAAACTTCACAGTGATAGCATCAATTTTAATCTCGCAACAGTAAAGTAGGCTGAAAACCATTCTACAGAGGCTATAGCCAAACAGTTTAGCATTGATCCTAACGGGAATGGAAAACACAGCAGGATACTTTAGAAAAGATGAAGGAGAGAGGCGAGAATTTTGCATAATAGTATCCATCACAGTTGTGCAGAATTTTATAAGCGCCGGACCTGCAATACCGGCCCGCCTGGATTAAGCGCCTGGGGGTCCGCTGAATTTTTGCAAATAAGCGCCCGGGCGCTTAATACAGTATTTATGGTATGTGGAATTGTGATTTCTGGTCCTATTTACCTGGTTGCAACTATTTGTCCACATTTGATGGCTATATACTTAGAGTATAATTTTTAAGGTTATTGTTTTTATTTTCATTATGTACTTATTTGATTCTCTCTCTCTCTTTTTTTTTTAATAGGTTCAAATTGGAGATAATATGATGAATTCTGAAAAATATTATTCAGAAAAAAAAATAATTCCTAATCCTTTATCACTTGGAGGTGAAAATTACATTCCTTACGAAGGATATTGTGATAATAAAAAATTAGAAGAACAATTAAGTGCTCAAAACTTAGAAAAGACTTTAGCTTATGTCCCTTCATTGGATAGTGACAAAGCAAAATATATTATTATAACTAGTGAAAAAGGATTTGACGATAACTCACTCCATGATAATGAAAAGCCAATTATGAATACAACAAGTTTTGCACAACTTTCAAAATTGCGGGATCATCATGGTGGAGGGATCAATATTGTGTACATGCAGCATGATCGAGACCATGAATTTGATGGTGCTAGACATCCACTGAAATCAAGTTTTCTCAATAAGAAACTTGGTAGTGAGAAAAAAACTACAACTTTTGCAACTTTGCCAAATCAAGTTACAACCTGGCAACATCAGGGTGCCGGATCTAATGTTTTGTCCCCAGGAATTGACTCTGGCTTGGAGACTCCTACAGATTCTAATAATGCTGAAACTCCACTCTCCACTGAATTGCATAATGTTCGTCTAAAATTAGAAGAAAAACGCCGAAGAATAGAATCTGATAAACGAAAAATGGAATTGGTATTGAATAGAGCACGTCAGAAAGTAGGAAAGGCTGCATTTTTACAAGCTGTCAGTAAAGGCAAAGGTTCAGGCCGAAATACACCAGATAGTGGTGCAAGTGGTGATCTTGGCTCGCCAACAACAGCTCCAGAAGCTCATATTCCAGAAGAGTCTTCTACATCAGATGAAAAGGCTTATACCATTCAGGAAATAGCTGACAATCTAAATTTAGTGCAAAATAAATGGTTTGAAGGATCAATGACTGCCGATTCTGTAAGTGGGCCCGATTCCGAACGTCCTAGTCCAGATATAGATGGAATTACATATGAAGAATATACAAGATCTCTAGAAAGGTTAACAACTAACTTGTCTGATATTCAATCCGATATTCAAAGATTATCTCACCAGCAAAATCAAATTCATCAGATGATGCAGAATGGAGTGGGAACTGCTGCTTCAAAAGAAAGTGTTCCACGTACTTACTATACCGAAGCTCCATCCCAGCAATGGGTCCCTCAACATCATGTAGCTAAAGAACAAGAGTATTTAGTTGGTCCTCATGTTTCAATGCCTTCTGCAACACGAATACCGCAGTGGGGTTTACAGATGGCTGCAGGAGCAGATTCTCAAATTCCTGTTAGTTCCATGGGCCATCAACGGATGAATGTCCCGTCACCAACACCTTACACGTACGTTGACCAACATGGTAATTTCCTGCAGAAGCAGCCTGATAGTTTTACATTACATCCTCAAGGAGGAATGCCTGTTCATTCACAAAGTAATGTCTTACAGGAACAATATGCACCTTATGGGCACTATACAATGTCACCATACAGTGGCCAAATAAATTATCATCAACCTGTTCCCCAAAACTACACCTCTTCTCAATCTTCTCCTGCACCATTTCGTTTACATACTGAGAATGTTGCTACTGTGCCACAATCTCAGGCTATGCAAACACAAGCACAACCATCCCATCCTGCTAGTACATCGAAATTAACTAGACCCTCTTCAATATACTCTTCATTGCCAAACAAGGCTGTACCTGTCCGTGTTCCTCCTGAAACGTGTATGGAGCCACAAATGGTGCACTTTATAGAAAATCAATCCCCTGCTTATGAACAGCCTCCTCCAAATTCCTCTGACTTATCTAGACATTTTTCCAGTTTGGATTCACTTTCTGGAACAGCTACATATCGCATCAGGGAACCTACTTCTCCAACAAGGCCACTTCTCTCTAAAACATTTCGAGTGCAAAAACCTAGAAAGTTATCATCACCCACTCAAGAATCTAAGAATCAAGTAAAGATATTGCTTTATTTTCGTTTTTATTATTATTATTTATTGTTTCCCTGTTTGTTTATTCATTTGGAACTTACCTAGGTAAAATTAAAAAGTGTTGTTTAAATTTATATTTTTTTAAACAGTTAACTTTGTTCTCAAACATTTTTTTTCTCTCTCAGCTTTTTTAGGAAATAGTAATAAATTCACAAATGGATGTGAATACTTGCAAAAAAAGATTTTTAAAAATTCATGTGCTTTAATTAAACTAAGAAGTACCTCTTGTCCACAACAAATTGTTTATTACCTTTGAATGCACATTTTGACCACCCTGTGGTCATCATTCAGCAAATACACATTAACGGGATCATAGGAAAGAGAATAATTATACATCCAAGAATGATTCATGGAAAATTAAAACGGCAAATCAGAGTCTTCTAAAATTGAAACGTGACATAAACATACAAGTTACCTGACCAATCAGGATTAAAATAGGTTACATAACCAATCAAAATAAGGTTATTTTTTTATTCTGATTCTTCTGTAATTTGTAATTTAATTTGTAAACCAATTTTTTTTGTAGTTTCAAATCTAATAGTAACTGAAATCCAAGTCTGTTCATATTTGATCATGGTTAGGTTAGGTCACATGTTTCGATTTTAGGAGACGGATTTGTTATTTTAATTCCCATGATTCCTTTGGATGTATAACTATACTGCGTGACACGACTTTTGTACCCAAAGAACTAACTTTAATAGTTTGCTAGCACTAATAGAAAGTAGGAGCTGCACACTAAAGTTTCTATCATGTCACACTTTTTAGGTACACATCGATAAAAATTTCAACTTCAATACGTTTTAGGAAAACTGTCTTTAAAGAACAAGTGCCATACATGTACCGGTGTCCTTGTGTAACTGAGCACCGTATATGTAATAAAAATTTTATTTGTTCAAATCTAGCTATGCATGTGTACAGTGTGATTGTTGGGTTTGTAAGCCGCACGTTGATGTTGTACGGTGTTAGAGTTATGTTTGGAGCACAATTGACATACTGGTATGTTTCCGCTTTCTGGACAAGTGTCGTACTAGTAATAATTGTCTTTTTTTGTTTTTATTTGTGTTATTTTTGAAGTAACCGTCCAGTGCGGTCCGTGCCTTGTTCTGTAAAGGTTATCGTTATCTGGTGTAGAGGGAGTTTTGCGCCATCCCTATATCTTAACGACTGCTGTATGATGGTCGCAGTAGCCGGGACCGACGGCTTTACGTGCCCTCCGAAGCATGGGGGGAGATGGAAATTTCCAGGTGGTCACCCAACCTGTGATTAGCCGCGCCCAAGGTTGCTTAACTCCACCATTACATTGAGCAAGGCGAGACAGCTGGGCTACGGCTGCTCCCTCTGTAAAGGTTAAAGGTCAGTGTGTTGGTTGTACCTGGAAAATAGGACGTGATGCGTGTGTATTCTTAATAAGAGAGCAAATTCATAAAATAAACACAATAATTTGAAGAGGATACTGGTAACGCAGTGCTATTTTCTTTCCTGTGATTCCTGTGTTCCTATGATCGCAATGTGTATTCACTGAATGATGACCACAGACTGGTCGAAATGCGCATTCGAAGTTAATAATCTGTTGTGGACAAGAGGTACTTCTTAGTTATAATTGTTCTTATCCATAGTTGGTTGGTACCTCAAAATCTGCTTTAATGTTTCCAATCTGCAAGGTAACCAAATAAATTCTTGCCATTTCTGTTGTAGTGCTGGTTTATCAAAACTGCAAGAACTTTTTGGTTACCTTATAATTATGTCCCAATTTAGGTTACCATAAGGAGTATTCAAACTACAGTAGAACCTCGATTTTACAAATCTTGGGGGACCAGTAACATTTATTCGTTAAAAAAAAAAAAAATCAAATCAAATCCGAACTTCGTGAAAATCAAAACAAAAATTAAAAACAAATAAATATGCACTGTAAAAGTTATTAATGGGCTGTATTTTTAATGCACATAGGCTTATACATTAGTTATTTGATTTTTTTGAAAGCATTTTAGAATTGTCGTCTGACACAATTTGAACTTATATCGTTCTTTACATAGTTTGAAATATCAAAACAACACTCAGAAATTTTGTCAGGTACGTTTTCAGTTGCATATAAATGCTTTTTTAGTGTTTCTAAGTAGTTTTTAATTTGAATGCAGTATTTTCCATTTCCGCATTGTCATTGTAATCTTCATGGTCTTCTTCGCCACCATCTTTGACAAGATTGCAAATTTCTTCACCATTTAACGTCGGAGAAATTAAGACATCCACATCAATATTTACTTACTTCGATAATTTATTTTGGAAATTAAGCTTATTTTTCACGATGTCCCACACTTCAAATCCTACAAATTCACTATCATCATCATAAGCTTCGGCTTGGACTGCAAATTGTTCATGTTTAGTTTCATTTTCGTTTGTATTCCTTAACCCTTTGCTTGTCAGGAACTTTTTCCCTTTATATCCTGCTGGTGTCATGCCTCTTATTCCCAAATTGCCACTTCACTGCATGTAATTTCTCTAATCCTTTCCTGGTTTTCCCCTCATCTATTGTTGTCCCCAACCATCGTTGAATTGCTTACCCTCATCTATTGTTCTCTTACCAAGGGGAATTTTAGCCTACTACTTCCTTGTTCTGCGATTGTGTCAATCACAATTTTTATAAAATTCATCTTTTTACTAATGTTTAAAATTATAAAATAACAAAATTGGAATAAAGATTTTTATGGTAATCGATGTTTTGTAAACTACCATCGCTGGCAGTCGATGTTTTGTAAACAACCATCGCTGGCAATCGATGTTTTGTAAAATTGATCGATTGATCGACAAATAAAACCATCGATGGATCGATAGTTTTCGATGGATCGCACACCACTAATATAGGACGTAATGTCTCCCGCATCATATAAATATATAATTTCTCCTTTTTATAAGACCTACCTACTCCCAATAATAAAAACGTTAGGAGATTCATTATTTGTGAAGAGAAAAATTATTTGATATAATAATTATATCATGTTCATGATATATATTTTTTTCATAGTTTTTTTTTTTTGAATAAATCCTATAAGTATGAAGCGGGATTGATTTATAAACATGAATAAAATACGAATGATAAGCCCTTTTATATTATCTATTTTTACGCATTTATTTTTCGACATTTAGGCCTATTTCCCGCATTCCTACTAAAATATTTCATCTTTTTACATCTCTATTTATTCACAGTAATAAAAATATTTTTTATCTTTTATTTTTTCTTATTTATATTTGAAAAGAATTAAAATTTACCAATACAATATTTTTACAGATACAGAAAAGCACAGAACAAAAAATCAGTAAAATGACAAAAAATATAGAACCATATCCGAAAGTATACTTTTTTATTGTTCTTCGTAGTTTCATAAAATAAAAAAATTAAAAATTATAATTTATTTTCTTTCTTCTATCATGATATAAACAAATTTCAAAGTAGATCTGATTTTGAATTAAATTTATTATTCTTATATACATCGTATTACAAAAATGCATTTAAAATAAATTTGTTTTATTTTAAAAATCAAATTACATAAAAATTGCAATAAAATAAATTTTATTTAGTTTCTCATTTTCATTTCTTTCCCCTAATTATCCCCTCCATCTCTTGTTTGGTGTGTGCTCCGCCCTCGTCCATTGTTTCCCTCTGTCTATAATCCAGTCTCCCCTTCTGAATATTTTCCCCTACTTCCTTGCTGCCCCTTACATGTATGTCATGTTAACGACACCATTAAACACTTTTTTTTTTACATGGATGTCATGTTAACGACATTCAAAGGGTTAAAATGATACCTACTTTTTTGAAACGATTAGGAATCTGAATTTGTCGTAAAAACACTTCGTAAAATTTAAAGTTTGTTATATGGAAATTAAAAGGAGTGATTCGGGATTTCAGAATTATTTCGTAAAATCCAAGTACATAAAAATGAAGTTCCACTGTATTATATTAACATAAGTTCCACTGTATTATGTTCTTCAATGCTGTGAGTAAGTACATAAGTTTCTGCCCACCACACTGTCAATGGTCATGAAGAATAAGGAAGAAATTTTAAAAATTACGTGAGCTGAGCATAAATCCAAATGCAAGTGAATGAAAACTTGCTCCTTTCCTGAATTTGTTAAAGTGGTTTGAATATTGCAGGAGTCAAAATAGTCTTCTAAGCTATAATCCATGACAAGGTTTAAGTTCACAGTTTTTGTAATTTTTTTTAAAAATGGGAATTACAATTTATTACTGGATGACAGAATGCAGAGGACTATATCGAAAAATTTCTGATTTTGTTTCTAAGAATGGAACGTCAAATGACTGTTAGGGAATGGGAATTCCAGCAGGACAATGTATCCATTCACAGTATACAAAGAATTCTGTATTGGTTTAAACAGAAGAAAGTTCGATATTTTAAATTACCAGTGCTGTTCCCTAATCTTAACCCAATAGAAAGTCTGTGGAGTATCATGTCTTATGCAGTGTATGCAAATGGAAAACAATATATAAGCTAAGCACAAAGTGTTTACCTGATAAAGAAAATTAATTTAAAAACAAAACTATTTTAGATAGATACATACAGTTTTTTTGTATTATGATCTTCATCTCACAACCTTTTTTCTTTACATCGGTAGTACACGTTAATATGTTAACCTTTTGTAGCTCCGATAACAGCTAGACGATATTCAGTTTCTTGCCACATGTTCGCCAGCATGTCTTCGGTTACTGTCAATATCACATCTGTTATTCTCGCCTTTAATGTGTTCACATCGGGGAATGGTGTAGCAAACACTTTATCTGTAACATATCCCCACAGGAAAAAGTTCAAAGGTGATATGTCCAGAGAACGTGCAGACCATGCTGTAGGACCATTTCTTGGAAGGTCAGCAATGCTTTATTGTTTAATCTGCTAAATTATTAAGTTTTTCATTCTTGTTTTTACTCTTGTTTTTCTTGGTCACCTAATTATTTTATTAGCCTTTAAATGTATTTTCTTTAACCCCGTTTTGGGCTTATGCCTGTTGGGAGACAACACTGGGTTCTTGACCTTCAGTTTATCTCAAGGCCTCTTTCCCTGTTGTTATTTAAAAAATTAAAAAAATTAAATTATTATTTTTATTATTATCTTTGGCTCTATGTTGAGCGGTCGTAGTTTTACGTTGCGCCTTATTAAGCAATTTGGTATAGTTTTCCCTATTAGGAGTGGTGTCTCTCAGGGCTCTCCACTTGGTCCGTTACTCTTTAACATCTTTGTTGCGGACCTTACGACCGTTCTGAGGGACCACAACATTAGTTTTCTGCTCTATGCTAACGATGTCAAGCTCTTTAATGAGGTGAAGGGGTGGACTGACTGCTCTCGGTTGCAGTCTGCTTTGGCTGCTGTCCATACGTGGGCTGAAGATAATGGTCTCTTGTTGAATGCGGAAAAATCGCTTGTCGTGTCATTTAATCGAGCTATTGCTCCGTTTAAATACGACTATCATGTTAATAATAATTTTCTCACCAGATCCAATTCGATCAAGGACCTGGAAGTTATTTTTTCTTTCAATCTTTCGTTCAGTGACCATATGAATTCTCTGTACCTGGATATTTCTCACCGCCTGGGTGTGATCAAGAGGGCTTCGCGTTTCTTTGTGGACTCGAAGACTCACTTTATATTATTTAAGGCTTTTGTCGTCCCAAAGCTTATTTATTGCGTCTGGATTTGGTTTGGTGGGAACCTTCAGATCCTTAACAAAATCCAGCGCAAATGTGTTAGTTTTTTTTCTTTTATTTGCAAATGGACAAGCACTAGTAAATTGGGACCTGATTGCGTCCTTTTGAGTTTAGTGTGAATCGTATCATTAGCATTGTCCTATTTAATGTGTTAGTTGGTATTTTTTTTCCGTAAAATCTCTGTGACTGCTTTATACTGTGAGTTTAATTTCCACTCTTTTCAAAGGACGCGTAGGGGGTTTGTGCTAAAACCCTCTGCTAGCTGGAAATCTTTCCTTTCCCGGATTAATCCGGTGTACAAATTAGTTCATAATTACACAGGGTATTTTAACGTCATTGACCTTTCGCTTGCCAAAGGTTTGCATTTAAATTTATTTTCTTAATTTTTTTTTTCTTTTTATTTATTTTGTTTTTTAACGCAATCATTATCATTAATTGTTTTTTTGTTTCGCTCTGCTTTGCTTATTCTTTTCTTTTTTTCTTTTTTGCCAACTTGTAACTTTATTCTCCTTCTATATAACGGAACTCTACATAATGCCAAATATATAACGGCGAGTCCATATAACGGAGTTTTTCCCCAGAAAATAAAAACTGCAGACATGAATGAGATGTTTTATCGTTTTTTACGTTTTTGAAATTGTTTTTATTTATTCCATTATTCTTGATTTATTTTTGTTCTTGTCCGTTCAGTTAACTTAATTTCCTTTTACTTGTTTGTTCATTAACCCCGTTTTGAGCTTTGGCCTGTTGGGGAACAACACTGGGTTTGACCCTCCTGTTTTTCTGGTGGGCTCTTCCCCCGTTGTTGTTACATTATTATTATTATTAAAAAATTAAAATTAAAATTTAATATTATTAAATTATTATTATTGTTTGGGGAAGCCAAACTCGGATCAAGTCCAGAAGCCAATCCCAGAGGCGGACCCAAAAGTATTATTATTATTATTATTATTATTATTATTATTATTATTATCATGATCATCAGGTAAAGACTTCATGCTCACCCTATACAATGATCAATGAATTATTCTACCTACAAGGGAATCCCTCGAACATGTATGTCACAGATTTCCACCATATTGAAATATGTTACTCATCTGAAGCTATTAAAGATGCTTGCAAAATAAGAGAGTGCAACATTTTGTTTCTTTCAAAATAAACCACAAAAACGAAAAAATTTGAGTATATATTACCATACAAAGACTTCATTGTTAAAGCGGATAGGCTATATGGGATTCCCTTGTTAGTATGGAATGAAACTGCACAATCTACATTTCTTTATATAATTCAATGCCAGATCACATATTTGATGTTATAACCATCAGAGTTCCTACACATGCTATTAAATTATATGATTTTTTTATATTTATTTATTTATTTATTTATTTATTTATTTATTTATTTATTTATTTATTTATTT
>JAHWFO010089603.1:227453-239918 GCA_023313115.1 Rhysida immarginata
TTTATTTATTTATTTATTTATTTATTTATTTATTTATTTATTTATTTTCGGTAGTGAACTTTTTGTATCTTACAGAAAACAGAATAGATATTGTATTGTTATATGGACAAAATTTAAAAAGCTCTTCACTCCTTCAGTTAAATGCTCAACTGTATTCAACTAACAGTTCTTTACTGAATGAATGACATGTCTAGGAATTCGAAGTAGTGCCACTTCAATTTACGTTTTGAAAGTGTCCTTAAATTATATAAAAATGAATATTAAATGCATATGTTAAATAATATGCATTATCTTATATAAAAAATTAAAATATAAATATTAAAAGGTAATGAAAGCAATTAAAAAATTTTTTGAAAGTTAATGTTAACAATAGGGATTTTTTTGTTTGTTTGTTGTTGTTTTTTTTTCGTTACAAGATATCAGTTACAAAATGTTCAAGCAGTGTTCTCATGTAAAAATTTCTCGTTAACGACAAATCTGCAATCCTGTGGGTTTTTTTCTTTATTGAATGCTTATCCGAAATAGCCATCGAGATATCGTAGTAATGTACAAATAGTGCCATTTAACATCAGAAATGGAAATTTTTTAATGTTACAAAATACAGCAAGTATGCTAAATGCAGCAGTATTACTTTAGGCAGAGTAAAAAGTTCTCACAGGGATTCCATTTTCCCATAAGTAAATCATTGAGGGTGATAACTGGCTCATGCTGGTGGATAAAGCACAAGCAGGCCCTCGACTAAACAAGAGAACAAAGTTGGCAGATTTTTGACCTGATGTTCTCGCTATGCACAAACTGCGCATGAACGAGGATCTCATTACGCAATCAACATTTGCCAATGAGATCGAAAAATTCTTTCTTGAATTTTTTTGCAGTGTCCGAGAATCATCTAACTTTAATGGAAGTGATGTCAATTTTTTTCGTTTTCATATGACAAAATTCTCGTAACAAATAAAACTAACTCCCTAATGAGTTCAAATTTTAAAATAAACAAAAGGAAATGTCATTTTCTCCATTGTTAGGATAAGTGATTGTTAACAAATGAAAGGGTAATTTTTTTGATGGATTGTAATTCAAATAAGAGATATAGAAGAAAAGAAAAAAAATAAATTCTTATTAAATTAAGGATGGCATACAATTTATTTGCCATATAGGTACATCAAACAATGTATATATGAATTTTGATTTTAGAATTTTTTGTATTGCATTAATGTTGCACACATGATTCTGACTTTCTTAATGTTTTTCTTTATTAAAAAGTAAGATGTCTACTATTTTTACATTTACAACTCAAAGCGCAGAAAAAAATTCATGTAAAAATACATACTTAGCTGATTTGAAATGTCCATATCAGTTAATTTATGTAAGCATATTATATATGATTAAATTAGAATTGCTTGGAATACCCCGTAATATGCACAATAAAGAGATAATTGATCATATATTTGGGGGAAAAATAAGAATGAACTCTGGTTTGGAAATGCTTGTATAGATGACGTGTACAGGAAGTAAAACTGCGCATTCACAAATTCACTGCCACTTCCGTCACCTTCGCTCACTTTCAACCATTGAATTGTCTGAGGCAGGAAAGAGTAAAAAAACAAATGATTTAATCAAACAATTCGTAAAAGGAGAAATAATGACAGTAAAATTAACAGTGAACTGTGTAAATCAGTTAACATTTAAAAGTATATAGAAGTTAAATTAGTTGTTATCAGGCCCGAGCGAATGCTTATCTTATACAGAGGGTAAATTATCGCAGAACGATAATCTGGCACTTACTCCTTCGAAGGAGTTTTGCACCATCCCAGTAACTAACGACTGCTACATAACTGCCACCTCTCCCGCTTTTGGCGGGAGACTCCAGATTTTTAGACTGATCTCCTGCCTTCCTGATTTAAGAAAACAATCTCCCAATTTTTAATTCAGTAAATAAATTAATTGTTACAAGCTTGAAGTGCAGTTACTACGGAAACAGAAATATGCCTATGCACCCAAATAAGCAAGTGTTAGTAAACATGGGCCCCATCTATAGGAAGGAAAAACCTCTAACCACAAAAGGCATCTGGCATTTTATCATGAATGTTTTGTGTGGTTTTCCCTTCCTTTACAGGCATACATTTGGTTCTGATTAGTTGGAATCTAGGAGTATTTTTTTTTTTTTTTTTTTTTTAATAAAGAGGTTAGTTGTCTTTTAGTCTCTTTTCTAGAATTTAGTCTACTTTCTTTTTTTTTAATACTTAAGAAATTATTTCACCCATTTTTCCTTTGGAATCAGAGTCACTAATTACAAAACATTTTCCAAAATTCTTATTCTCTTTCTCAGAATATCTTATTTTGGGCATACCAGTGATAAGAACCCTGATTAACCAGAAGTACAAGGCTACCTTTCCAGTAATCATTTGTATCCCCCTCCCCACCATGCCAAAGCAATTGCTTAACCAGCATGAACAAAATCATCCTGGAATTGAGGGCATGATGAATGCCTATTGCTACAATAGTCTCACTCAAGGTTCCTAGATAATGTACTCCCCACTATATGGTCCCACTGTAAACTGTGACTGTAGTCAGTGTGGTTATTTTTGTTTTGTTTATTTATTTATTTATTTATTTATTTATTTATTTATTTTGATGGTGCAGTCACATGGGGGTATGAATTGTTGTTTTTATGTTTGTTGCGAATTTGATTGCTAGTTTGTTTTTTTAAAGAGGGGTGGGGTTAGCTTGCTTATTATTGAGTTCTCTTAAACTCACTGCTCCGAGCTCCACCGCTGATTTTCTGTTGTTTGTTACATTTTGTTTAATGTTGGTGTATTAAGGCTTTGACACCTGTTTAAGAGAAGAGTATTATTTAAATAAGAAACATTGCTTTACGCTTATTGTTAGCTCCGATTGTTAGCTTTGTATCTTGGATGCTGCAACAATGGATCGGGATATGTTGCTTCTGAAGCTGTTGCTGCTGCATGGATTCCAGGGGGGAAAAACGATGATTTAAAAACTAAGGAGACTGGGTTGTTATTATTTTCTGTCGTTGAGTGAGAGAGGATGTTCCGTTGAGGAGCATAAGTGCTTAAACGAACAGTCATTCTTTTGGATTGTTTTGAAATAAAAATGCATAAGAGAGCATACTCTTTGCTATCCTCTCGGAAAAAAAAGCAAGTAATTGGCCAGCGATGAATCTGAGGAGTGACATTTTATGTTAAGCTGAGCCCGTGGATCGGTTCTTTTCACGCAGATGTGTCGGCATTGGAACGCATCGTCGCCACCATCAAGGCGTTGAACTGTATGGCTAGATCGTTCAAGATAAGAAACCACCGCAATTTCAATGACGTATTGGGTGAAACCTTTCCTTATTCTTTAAAATGTGTTGTGTTTTTTTGCTCTGATGGTCCCGTCGATGTACTGAAAGACAGCTCTGCCTTTTACCTGTTGCGTGCATTGCGCGACTTGTGATTGTGTGTGCTTTTGCACCGGCGAATCCATCCATTCCGCCACTGAGTTTTGTGACCTCGTTTTGAACTCTCACAAGAGAGGGGGAGGGCCCGTTTTGTGTTGCCCACAGAGTAGACAGGCATCGCTTCATTGCGACTTCGCTCTGTAGAGTGTTATGTTTGTACTTGTGTAATGACTTGTAAATTTTGGCAACGCTAATCGTAGTACACAATTTGTGTGTGAGGCCATGCTAATACAAGTTGCATGTAAGGTGTATTGGCCAGCCTGGCATGGCATTTTAGGTTCTGGCACAGCCGTTTAGAGTTAGCGGCGCGAGTGGCATGGCTCTGTGTTGTTGACGCGTGGGTGTCTCGTAGTAAAAGGGGATTACCGCTTTCCTCCCTGCTCCAATCCTAACGACCGCTACTCTCTAATGCAAATTAGGATGTGGAATAGCTAAAAGGAAGGTGCAACACATTCTTGGCCACTCGTGTCCGGTCGTATAAGTGCTGTTAAAGTAAAGCCTGTGCAGTGTTGTGTTGTGCGGACAAGAGCTTTCGTGCAGTTTGGCAGTGCTTTGGTCACTGGCGCTTGCAGATAGTGAAAGCTCAAGCTTCCCCCACACCTGCGATTAACAGTGAACCGGAAGCGGTCCGTTTATCAATATTGTGTTTGAAACCTCGTTTGGAGGTCAAATTAACAGGGGTAGCTAGTAAAGGGGTAAAGAATAGTGGGAGTATTTGTGTTTTCCCCGGGGCCCTGTTGTTTCCATTGGATTAAATAGTATCAGTTTTGGGAAATTTATAGTTATTTCTATATGTTCTTATTGTTTTATATGCTTTTATTTAAAAGAAGTTTAAATAAACATATTTTCTTATAATCAACCGCAATTCCGCTTCCTTGTTTTGAGGTAATATTCCCGGCGAGTCCAACAACCCATATCTCACTGCGTGGCAAGTTAGTTATTGCCTGGTCTTGCGATTCATGTCCCTCCCACTCGTGTGGACATGCACAAAATAATCCTTTATTTGTTTGGCCACAGGGGGCAGAATTCTATGTATCCCACTTGAAGGAAGGAAGGATCAGTGGAACAAAGAGAGGAGGGGAGTGAAACTGAAACTGCTAGTTTCAAGAAAGTTTGTTATTTTTTTTTGTTTCATATGCTGTCATTGTTGAAAAGAATTTCCCAAATCAAACATTATAGTAATGAAACATGGGAAAAGGTTTTTTTCCTAGTTCAGAGAGGGGTCATTCCATGTCAAGTCTCCTGGAGGTCCACACTCGACCACCTCAGATTTTGTTCAAAATTTTTGTGGGTGTGCACATACATGTGGCATGGAGCTGTGCAAAATTTCAGCTCAATTGATCAAGTAGTTCTGGAGCTAAGGCCACCTTTGTGGACCCATACCTAAGTTCGAAAGTATTACAGCAGAAAAGCCAATACTGGTCTAGCATGATGGCACCCAGACTATTGACTGCTATTCCAAAAATTAGGGCACCAGCTGGTTTTGTCTTAGAGTTATGGATAGTTGATGTATGACCAAAATTCTATGCGGCAAATTTTGCAAGGTACTTTCAGACCAAATAACATTAAGGATAGCCATTTCTGCCTAAGCTGTATAATATAGCTGCATTAAGCACAAAAAGTTGTGCTAGTGTGCAAATCTCGAATTTGTCAAAGTACTGGTTGCAGAGCAGGGGTGTCTGAAACTTGCCCAAATGTTTCCATGCATGGTCTCTGTGACCAAGTATGGGTCCACAAAGGTGGCCTTAGCTCCAGAACTACTTGATCAATCGAGTTAAAATTTTGCACAGCTTCATGTCACATGTATGTGCACACCCACAAAAATTTTGAACAAGATCTGAGATGGTCGAATGTGGACGATTTCTGATTTCAGGACACTTGACATGGAATGGCCCAGAGGGATCTGCCAGTCTCATATGTCACATCACATTTCTGATTTTTGTCTGTATCTGAATTAGTCATTGCTGTTTTCTACTATTTTCATGGGTGACCAGCAAGAGTAGAAAAATAAACAAGTGTTCAAGATGATCTGCAGACAAAACACCCCAAAATAAATTCTTAATTCACTCCCCATCTAGGTGGTATACTTATCGCTTTGCTGCTTAAGGCTTATTGAACAGTGGCAAGGAATAAAGCATTACATAAATTCATTCCATCTGAAAAGAGTCAGTCTGTGATGCAATCTAGCTCTTACAAGATGATCACAGTCTTTTACGTTGTTCAACTATCAAAGTAGAGTTGTACTTCACTGTATCCTCTGCTGAACTTTTCACAAAATTCACACAAAATTACCAGTGAGATGAACCATATAACAGACGTATTGTTGTATCCTGCTTGCGCTGTATTTGCACTTTATCCTTATTGTATTACACCACCTTTTTCCATTCAGTAAAGTTCAGTACAGGAAATGACAGGCCTTGTACCCAAGTCTTTAGCTGTTATAGGTACTTGGCCTTGTACACTCAGTTATAGGCATTGATAGGAAACTCATTAGATGTGTTTGTAAGCCTTTAAAAGATAACATTGATGTACATGAGCTACTGGATCCCAAAAACATGTTGTCCTTAAAAGATACCGTTGTTTCAAAGGAAGTAAAAACTGAGCTTTCTGAATTTCCAGAAAAAAAGATCTCTTGGTATTTATGAGCAGTGTTAAAGTACTTAATTGATAATGCAATGAAAGATTGCAATTTACTGAAACCTCTTATATGTTTAAGCCCATCACAAGTGAAAAATCAAAAAACTAGTCAAAATATAGTTGCCAGACAACTGCCTACTGATGTAAACAAAGACATTCTTATTGACAAATGGACATGTTGCAGATGGAGATTAGCCAGCATTGGAAGGGAGAATTGACATTTATTGGGGAAATGTTTTGAATAACACTGATGTAGCTGGGCATGAGAAATACCATGAATTGTTAAAGATTGTCAAAACTGCATTGTGTATGTCGCATGGAAATGCAGGTACAGTAAACTTCGTGTAATTCGAATTGGGCGATAATTCGAATTCTGCGATATTGGTCACACTAACCTAAAAACTGTGTTTTGGATTATGGGTAATCAGTACTTACAAATTATACAAATTCCTGTATATCTATTTTACATTAAATCTATGGTAAATTGTACCTGTATTTTGTGTTTCAATAAAATAAAAAATAATTACATACTGGCTAGATTTTTAGCTATTGAAATGAAAAACAAAGTTGATTGAGAGAGAAGATAAACCTAAAAGCTGTGAAAGCTACATGTACTTACAATTCTGAAGTCTTCAAAAGTATTTACGCCTGGTCACCTAGTGTGTTGTGCTGGATCCCTTATGATACTGAGCACAAACCCTAATTTACCTGCTTATACTTAAAGCACCAATGAAAAGCTAGCGCCAAATCTCGAAAGCGGATTGGCTACTGTATCCAGTCAGGCTTCTGAATAATCCAGTAGAAGAGGAATCGGCCAGTTATATTTTTACAGTAAACTCCACATGTAATAGCACAGTGCTTGTTCAGATCAATCTGGGAATTAGTCACAAATTATTTTCAGAGTAACTATGGCGTTCGAATTAGGCGATGAAAAATACATTAGTTTATATTAAATGTACTTGATGATTGATTCGAATTATGCAGTAATATTTTACATTAAATGTAAAGGATTTCAAATGTTCCTTGCAATTTATACGAATTAAGCGATAATTCGAATTACACGGAGTTTACTGTACAGTAGAGCCCAGATAATTTGAGGCAATTGGGGCTGACTGTACCTTGAATTTAGAAAAACTTGGACTACACAGAAAGATTTACATTTAGATGGTTTAATTTACACTACAAAATGGAATTTTCATTGTTTTCCTTCAAGACAAAATATTAGTAAATTTAATAAAAGAAAACTTTTCAATTTTGTCTCTATTAGGGCACCAATCTCCTACTGTCATTTCACCGATACCATACTCGGCTGCAAGTTTCTTCAACTTTTTACCGTTGTCTAGTCTTTCCAAGACTTCTAGCTTAATTTTAATAGCCATAAACTTCTTTTAGCTTTTTCACTCATCATCACAAAAGTATAAGCAAAATAGGAACCAAAATTTTTTTTAGATCAGCAACAGTTGGCGTGACAGTCAAGAGTGGTTCAGCTCGAAATACACAGAACCTCGACATACTGAGACTCGAATTATCGGGGCTTTACCGTGTTTTTTAGTTTCAAAACGGCTTTCACTGAGTATCAGGCTTCCACTAAAGATGCATTGAAAATCATTGGAAAAATTCTTACTTAGTTCTTATGACAACAAAGCTTATTGCTATGGGTCAAAGTGTGCATAAGCATTATTTAATGCAAAATAAATGAAAGAAGAGGAAGAAAAGCAGAAAAAAGATTATATGCTCTTTTAATAAAGGAGAAAGAAGAAAAGGCAAAACAAGTTGAAGAATGTAGGAAACAAATTATTGACATTGAGAGTAAGATAGCACAGACAAAAGTAGGATATAAGAAATCCTCTGAAACATTTGATCGTTTATTTACTGAAAACACCCATGATGTTAGTGTTGCACAGGGTATGCTAGACGGTGTTAAAACTGAGCATATGCTGAAACTAAGCATATGTGTAAAACTGAGCAGCAAAAGCTGAAAGAAATGGAAACTTCAGGAGAGAGTGTTGACAAAAGAAAAAACAGTTTGATAAATAGTTTCTTTGTCAAAAAACATAAACATGCTGAAGTAATTCTTGTCTCACGTTATTGATAATAATAATAATTGTGTTATGTTTTTCTGTGTTTGTGTATCACATACGATGGTTCTTTACTTATTTCTTACTGAATTAAAATCATTTTATGTTATTACAGTTCCTCAGAATTTATTTCATCTTATTAGAAACAACTGCAATATAATTCTGTGTTTTAATAAGTGTTATGTATATTAGACTTTGAAAATTATTTTCAAATAATAAACGTGCAGGACTTACCGCAAATGAAGCTTTATCTTATTGAATTGAGAAACTTGTCAAATTTCGTTATAAATGTTTATTGTGCTCTTTTTGATCAATATACAGATGGGCCATAAGTTTGTTGGCACCCCTTCTATCTTGGATACAATGCAGTTATGCAAATTCCAATAAAGGGAATGAATAGGAAATTGAGGGTGCTCTTTCTCATGGTGGCACTTACAGAGTTGTCATCATGCAAATTAAAACATATGCAAATCATATCTACACAAAAAAGCAATTACAAACTTGTTCAGCATCAAATAAGTAACAAAACAAAAAAAAAATTCAAAATTCGATGAACGGATCACCCAACAACCTCATTGCGATCTCTGCAACAATGGCAATAAAATCAGCCACATATAATGGCATCGTTGAAATGCCGTGCAGAATTATGTTATGGTGAAGGTGGACGTCACATTGAACACCTTCTGGATTGACTGTAAAGACTTAACTTGTACCCTTGACTGTTTGTAAGCAACAGACAACAAGAGCCAATTGTCCAATTGCGAAAATAAGCAATGAGGTATTTGGGTGATCTGTTCATCAGATTTTGAATTTTTTGTTGCTTATTTGATGCTGAACAAATTTGAAATTGGGTTTGTGCTTTTGTATCTCCTATGGTTTAGTAGATATGATTTGCAGATGCCCTAATTTGCATATTGACAAAACTGTAAGTACCACCATGAGAAAGAGCACCATCAACTTCCTATTCACTCCCTTTATTGGAATTTGCATAACTGCATTTGCATAAGACTTATGGCCCAGCCTGTAGTTTTCCTTTTTTTTTTTCCTAGTCTTTTTTGATAAGGGATTATTAAATAAATATAAAAATTAATAAAAGAACGCACATCAAGCTAAACTCTTTTTTTTTTTTTTTTTTTTTTTTTCTCATTTTTTTATGTGTTTTGCCACTCCTAGGCCTGCAACCCTGTATAAACATAAAAGGTGTTTCCATAATATCCCACGGTCACAGCCACTCGAGAGTGGTTGCAAAAATCCTCTCTAAACTAAATGAAGGCTTTGCTCATTATGATATGTGTGACCGCTCACGCACGACGAGACTGGAATCCAAGGCTGGATTTTGCCTGGTCGAGTGGAATCAAAATGATGACGAAATTCAAGAAATTAATTTCTTAACTATCTGATATCCAATAAAACTTTTTCCAACAATAGCACATAATTACTTACAGTAATTTTTACATTTACAACTGTCACTTTCATTGATATAACTTTATTAATTTTCAATTTTCTGTAATGAAACTTTAAAAGAACGTAGATTACATAAATATGCAAAATATAAAAAAATGTTAAATTAAGTTCTCAAAAATTATTGAGCAATTTGTCAACTTCTGGCAAATACATTGTTAAAAATAGTACACTCGCTAAAAAAGGAAAAAAATATCAAAGTGTACATTAATCCATTAAGACTTAGGATTCCCTTTGCAAACAATAACTGCTTGGCAACGAGATTACATAGAATCCATCAGTTTTGTGGAACTGAATTTTGTCCCATTCTTGATGCAAAAAGCCGAATTTTTCGGCAGAATTTCGGGCTTGTGTTGCTTACACCTGTGATCCGGTTCCTTCCATAGGTGCTCGATGGGGTTTAAGTCCTGAGACTGACTTGGCCACTCAAGCAATCACACTTTTTTGGATTTGAACCATTCCTTAACATCATGGCAGTATGTTTTAGATCGTTATCCTGCTGATAGATCCACCCCTGAGGCATATTTTCATCCAAGATATTTTTGTATTTCAACTTGTCCATTGTTCCGTCGATCTTGATGAAAGGGGCCTACTTTTTGACTACTGAAACAACCCCATAATGGATCCACCACCATGCTTAACCGTCAGAAGTTGATACCTTGATCAAATCTTTGATTCATTGGACGATGGTGCATAGCTAATGCCATCTGATCCAAATAAAAGAAACTTTGATTCGTTGTTGAACAGCACTGTGTTCCATTCCTTCGATGTCCAGTTCAGATGGTTTGGAGCGAATTTCAGTCAGACTATTCGGTCCTTTCTTGAAATAAGACTTTTTAACTGGAGGTCTTCCGAATAGTTTTGAGACGTCATTTTGTAGAAACACGTGAAAAGTTCGCATTTCGTAGTTTAGATCAACTGCATTCCTCTACTGGTCAGCTTTTTAGAGACATACAAGCAGTTTTCTTGCCGTGGGGTAGTTGATTTTGTTTTTCTAGATCCAGGCTTAAGGTTTACATTTCCTTGTTTTCGTAAGCATTGTACGATCCTTGCAACAGGTGATTTGGTCATTTTAAATCGATCTGCAACTCTTTTGTAGGAGTTGCCTTGATTTGCTGATTCAATAATGGCTTTCTTCATTTTGATTTGTAAGTGGATTCAAGAAGACATTGCAGAGTGCAACAGAACTGAAGACACTTTTAATAAAGTGAATAATGACTCCGAGATAAAATTAGTAACGAGGGTGTACTATTTTTTGACCCTACCTGTATTGAATATGGAAGATTTTTACCCAGACATCTAGCGCCAAACAATTTTTATTTATTTATTTATATGTTTTATTTATATATTTTTTTTTTTGAAATTTGTATATGTGTATAAACTATACAATGTTAAAAGACGATTGAAATTTCTCAATTAATAAAAACGTTATCGCGATAAT
The DNA here is from genome assembly GCA_023313115.1 of Rhysida immarginata. Classification (NCBI taxonomy): domain Eukaryota; kingdom Metazoa; phylum Arthropoda; class Chilopoda; order Scolopendromorpha; family Scolopendridae; genus Rhysida; species Rhysida immarginata. Next base: position 238,528 of record JAHWFO010089603.1, read on the forward strand.
GGTAAGGGTATACTATTTTTTGAGCGTTCCTATATCATCTATAAGCAGGGTTCTCCCCAGGCCCTTTTGAACAGGTGAACTGCCCGGCTAAGTACATGAAAAACTGCACACCACTGCATAATATTTTATTTGTTTTTAATTTCTGTCCACCTGGCTATTTATCTTCCACCCGATGATAAAATTTTACTGGGAAGAACACTAAACAGTTGGTTCTGCCTAATGATCTTAATGTTATAAGCACATTCTTAATCTAATACATGATATTCCAGCTAGTGGACACTTACGGGTAAGAAAACGTGGGCTAAGGCCCCGAAGAAGTTATTTCTTGCCCAAAATGTCAACCTGTGTTTCGTTTTTTAAACATCAAATTTCAATTTTAAACAATAATAAATTTCATTTTTTTTTTTTTCTAAACGTCAAAATTCAGAATGAAGTTAATGCAAGCGATAAGCCAGGAGACGAAAAAGAATTATGAAAATTTGAACAAGCAAATGTTTTTAATTGTAATCATAGCCACTGAGTTCTAATGATGTAGTTTCAGTTTTGAATAATCATCAGCGGCTGTCTAAAAGAACAAACACACAATTGCCCTATTGGGAACGGTTCCAACCGTTCCATGTGATCTGTTGGTGACTATCCGGAGTTCATGGAAACATTCAAAGTCTGCTAATAATGACACTGCAGGGTCATTCCTTGTCAAATCAACATATTGATTTTATATTGATTTGGATTAAACTAGGCACAGAGGTAGTGTTACTATAGGCATAGAAAAAGTACCAAATCTTATTCAAAAATATCAACCAGTTTTGAAAATATAGCTCTGCAAAAATTCAAAAAATCAGTCAAAAAACATTGATAGACCAATTTTCAAAAAGACCTAGAAGCTTTCCTAACTGAGCTAGACAGCTATGGTAGAGGCTTTTTACAGTGATTTCCAAGACCTTTTCAATGATATACAATGCAATTAGGCTTTAGAAGAATTTATTTTAATTAAATTTAAAATTTTTAAAATGCACCACTTCAAATCAGAATTTAAATAATTCTTTATATAATACTGAAATGATTGTATAAGTTTGAAAGTGGGATCATGATGGGTTCATGTTAAAAATTTTTATTGAATTCAGCATTGCTGGTTAAACAACACATATTACAACATGATTCACTTCTTCAGAAATTTAAAAAAAAAAAGTAAGAAATTAATCATTTGTTTAAGATGTGAAATTAATTACATTTGTTTTGTATAAATATGAAGTAAATAATTACTAAATCATGCATTTATTGCTTGAAGTTATTGTAGGTTTTATTTATTTGTAAAATTTCGTTTTCTGGCAGTCTCCCTGTTGGAGTTACATATAGGGTTTACTAAACATAAGATTTGAATTATAGAAACC
>JAHWFO010089603.1:249149-281171 GCA_023313115.1 Rhysida immarginata
GTTTTTTTGTCGATGTGCGAGTGAGAAAGCTTTCCCTATCAATGTAGGGCTATAAACTTCCAGACTGCCTCGAAGTTGAGACAGTTGCTTTTGTCGAAGTCGCTTTCTGTGCTGATGACATTCAGACGAATTTGCCGTGTATTATATATTAATTACATTGTATATAATGTCCAGTTCATTATACAATGTATTAATTCACTTTTAATTCGAATTACTCATCGCCAACATCTAACAACATCGATTTTTTTTCTGTATAAGTTCGTACATTTTATTTCTCGCGAGGAGTCAAAAATGGGTGTCGCGTTATACAAGAGGATAGGATTTTTGCCGATTTTTTGGGCCGAAAAAGTGGAGTCGCGTTATACAAGAAGTCGCGTTATAGTAGAATATTTACGGTAGTTTTCTTCATTTCTATGAATTGATAACTGACTAACTGATCACAACCATGCCCCAAAGCAATTGTCACATGACTCTTGAGTGATGAATACAGTAAAATCTCGTTATAATAAACTTCAGAGGACCATAAATTTGGTTCGTTAATCTGAAAGTTAATTATTATGAAAATCAATTATTTTTTGAAATAGTCATAAATTTTCGTCTGCTTCATTGCTCTAATTTGCCTATTTCATTTAAATTGTGATGTAACTTCTCTGGGGTTCATGTTTTGAAATAAGTTGAAGTTTATTTAAGCATACAAATGCTTCTGGAAAAGCTTCAATCGCTATTTGCTTTCTTCCACTAACGATTTCTTTTAAAACGTTTATTTTATTTTCATTTCTGCACTGCTCAGTTTCAAGGCAAATCCGTGCATATTTTAATTTATACTGCATTTAACTCTATTTATTTTACAAATAAAGTTGTAGAAAAATAAATCGCATTGAGAACGAACAACTAGGTGGGATATTTTCACCATGGACAATAAGAAAAATTATATGCGATTTACTTTTAAAAAAGACGATATATATATTACTTTTCTTATTTTATTTGCTTTCAGTCTTTTCGCCTCAAAAAATGTTTTCCTGCTAAAACCAAACAAAAAATCCGCTAGATTCTATTGTTTTAATGTAATTTTTAGCCGATAGTTTTCGCGAAGCAAAAGTGAACAATCGTGAGTGTTCACTAACGATGAAGAGATCAGGGAGTTTTTAGATGTAGTGCTCGATCGCGATCAGAATGAACTTTTATTTATACACAGTCTAGATAATAATTAATTAGAACAGCAAATGGGGCAGGAACATGATTGGCACGTTGCTGCTATTTCAAATTGGCGGCTGCTGAAAACCGAAACTGAAGTCTTCATACTGAAAGTGACTTCCAAAAAGTAACTTAAAATTTAAAAAAGTTTGTAAAATCGGTAAGTTACTGATGAATAGCGTCATTAAATAATTCATTATTTTGAATTGTTCGCTGTTTTGAAATCGTTAAACTGAAAATAATTAATACCGTAAACATAGGAATCTTTGCAAATTATTCATAATAAGGTGGTTAATTTGAAAAGTTTGTTATTGTGAGGTTCGTTGTAACGAGAGTTTACTCTACTACCTAAGAAAAGCATGTAGCCACGGAAGTGCCAGCTGGGTTTATGTTCGGTAATTCGGTACCTTCGTTGATCTGGCAGCCATCTAGATTACAGGGTTTTTAACTTTTTATGAAGATTGGTTATAATGTCCTTACAATCAAGAATCGCGGAAAAACTCAAAATCAAGTTTTTGGTAATTTTTCATACAAAAAGTACTCCAAATTGCTGTTTTCTTTGATTGTTCATGTACTTGACATGTTGATTTGTCCCTTTTTGGTCCAAACTGAAGATCTCGGAAGGAGAAGAGAATTCAGCTCAAAATCAAGTTCTTAATCACCTTGGGCACATGTATCAAAAGAGTGATCAGTTCTTTACATTTGTCTATTCAGGGCCAAGCACTTCTTCCTACAACGAATCAGCTGCCAGAGACTTGTTGTAGAAGTCTTGTCTGACCCTGGAAGAACAATTCCAACTCCTTGTCATTTTGAGAATGCAGCAATACATCCAGCATTTTTCCATTTTGACTAGGAATTTGAAAAAGATATCTGGATTGGTTTGGTATCGTGCCAAAAGGTGGCCGATGTGTCTCTGTGGTGGCCTCTTTGGAAAGGAATGAGCAATTGTGGCACCCACCTAGTATCATATTACAAGATAAGCATTCTATATGCATGATATTACAAACAGTGCTGTGACTGTATGTTTATATTCTACTTGCTGCAGGATTTGCAGCTTCTCATAAGGCAGATCTGGACACTTCAGAAGTGTCAGTGTCTTATGGCCATGGCCTATTACGATGGGTATTGTCCCATTACACAGTTCGTACCTTTATTTTTCTATACCCTGTCTCAGCTTCAGTTGAGAGTGACGTCACGGAATGACGCCATTTACCGGACATAGTGCACAACATCGTATCCTTCTGCCGTTAGACTTGTACTACGTTAGAACGTCCTATAATCGCGTGGCTTCTCGAAAGTAGATTAGGCGAATGGTATTTGTCCGATATCATTTTAATCCTCTTCGTTGAAACTCTATCATCTTTCATTTCTGACACATCTCTCTCACGTTACGTTCTTCACGTAGGAACAAGAAGCCGCCATTTTACAATCAAATAATCTCAACTACAGACTAACTTCATTTTAATTTTTGTTTTTTAATTTCATCAAATGGCTTTTCTATCCACCGATTTTTTTTTATTATATCGAGAAGAAAAATATGAAACATGATTGTAGAAAGAATTTTGAACCTTTTATATAGAAAATTATTCAAACTATTTCTTCATGCGGACGAATTGTAACCGCTTCACTTGTGACGTCACTCTCAACTAAAGCTGAGACATACTATAGTGGCTGTGCACTCTTAGATTTGGTGCTCTGGCACTGAGGCAGTTAAATTGGTTTGGTTTGTTTGGTATTAACGTCCTTTTCAACTGCTATGGTCATTTCAGGATGGCGTTATAGGGACCGCAAATTTTGCCTCGCAAGGGTTCTTTAACATGCATCTGGCAAACGACTACACAGGACCAACGGCTTTACTTCCCTTCCGAAGGAAGTGCGTGATCTCAAGATTTTCCACCTGAAAAAATCCTCGTCGTCCTCGGCCGGGGTCGAACCTGCGTCCTCGGGCATCAGAGGCGATCATCAACCACTGAGCCACCGAGGCCGATTGGTTTGGAATGTTAATGTCTCTGCAGGAATGTGGCTATACAGAGTGATGCATTTATCTTGAGACAACTGAATATCTCGGAAACTAAGCATTGTACGAAAAAAATGCCCAAAATCAAAAGTGAATTATTTCGCGGAAGAAATTCATTAGTTAAAAAATTACCCCCCCCCCCCTTGTCAGGGGGGCTGGGGGAGGGGGTAACTTTGAAATCTTAAATAGGAACCCCCATCTTTAATGGTATATTCAGATTGTACACAATATTCAAGAAATGTTTTATTCTTGGTGTTTTTTCAATTGATCCAGCCGTTTAGGAGATAGAGGTCCTGAAAATTCAAAATTTCTTAGTGCACAAGTAAACTTTTGGGGGCAGCAGTCCTAAAGAGACAGTCTATGCGTGTATATTGAAAAATATTGGATTTTTGAAATTCTGACTTCGGATTCTTAAAGACCATTAAAAGCTAGAATAGGAATGTCTGTAAGACCCATTCTCTATCTCTTTGTCTTCATCGATAAAATTGGGTTCAAAACCACACTCTATCTCCTCAACAGTTGGATCAATTGAAAAAACACCAAGAATAAAACATTTCTCGAATATTGTGTACAGTCTGAATATACCATTAAAAATATATGGGTTCTATCTCTTCTACTCCCATATCCTATGGAAGAATGCTGCATTGTTTTACAGAATATGCATTTGGCACATCTTATTATGGATGTGGATGCAATTGCATCAGTGTCATTTCTCTGTTACCCTGGACAATGATAGCCAGATGCCATTGGTTATATACGCTAAGCACATGTGGTCATCCGATAAACGTTATACCATAAATCAAGGAATGCTGCATGCCTGCACAACTTCAAATGGTGTCTCATCTGTCATATGTCCACTATCACATCCCATTCAAACATTGAAAATTGTCTTTGACTCGCCATGAGAAGTTTAAGTGTTCAGACTATCCCATAAACAATCAGATTATAAGCAACATAGGTCACAGTGGTATTTTGGTATCTGAAATCATGGTTTTAATAAATTCAGATACCGAAGCACCATTACCCATAGGTTTCTATGGGGAAAATTTTAATTTGTTTGTATGTACATTTCAAACACATTGTAGCCGTTGTTCATTAATCTTGCTCAGCCTCGGTGGCTCAGTGGTTGTGTGATCGCCTCTGGTTCCTGAGGACGCGGGTTCAATCCCAGCCGAGGACAATGAGGATTTTTTCAGGGGGGAAATCCTGAGATCATGCACTTCCTTCGGAAGGGAAGTAAAGCCATTGGTCCCGTGTAGTCGTTTGCCGGCTGCACGTTAAAGAACCTTTGCGAGGTAAAATTTGCAGCCCCTATAACGCCGCCCTGAAATGACCATGGCAGTTGAAAAGGATGTTAATACCAAACAAACCAAACCAATCATTAATCTTACTGAATGATGACCACAATATGATTGAAATGTACATAATCAGGAAGTAAAAACTAAAGTTGGACACAATGTTGTTATTTCTTTAATTACTATTATCATCATAGTAATTATCAGTGTTTTCAAATTAGAAATTGATGGTCTATTACATAATTACATCAGGATAACAGTTTCAAAACTTTTCTATGAATATTTTCTATACCTTATTCGACATAAGAATGCATCACGTCACAACAAACACATGTTGCTTTCTTCAACTGCAATTGGCTAAAGGCTGCCAAATATTCCAATTAGCACTCTTCTGCTTCAATGATATAGATTTTCTCTTTTAAATATTAATATGACAGTTTATGAAGGTTTCTAAAATAATCATAAAGAAAAACCATATAAGACAGGGTTTATAAATTGTGTATTTGTTTTAGGCCCGTGAAATGCATTACTGTGTATAATAAAAGCTAACTTCTGACATGTTGCTCTTCATTTCCCCAACACCATCGATACCCACTGGATTACATTGCACACCATCTACGATGGCAAATCGAGAATATTGTCAATGATGACTTTGAAGTAATTTTAAACAAAAATAATTCAGAAGAAAGAGGCATAAGGAACAAAAACCTTTTAAAGATGATCATAAATAAAAAATTTGTTAATATATTTTCTGAAGTAACGCAAGATGATGAAAAGTTGTAATAAAGGGATATAAGACCTATGCTCTCCAGTTCGTTCTCATTTTCCTCTACATGGTTTCTTTGGAGGCCCTAAGCCTATCCCTAAATGTTGACTCTCCGTCGGATTTAGCTGTGGACTGCATATAATTTTAAGACTGCACCATCTTCCAATGTCAGCCATATTGATTTCACTCAATTATCACTGAAAAGCTGCAGGCAATTCATGTGATCTGAAAACTGCTGAGATGCAGGAGTCAATCAGCTCAGTAAGCAGCACCATGATTCAGTAGGTAGGTGACACAGTTTGTTTTGATAGGGTGCCTTCTTATCTCGAATGTTCTTTCATTTTGTTTGATTTAGTTCACCTTTATCATCTTTAATGATCATAAACGAGTTTTAAAATGATTAAAGGTTTGCTTTTTATATTTTATGTGAATTTCTCTTAAAATCCTTAAAATACTGTTTACAAAATTGTAATTGTAAATTTTTTTTAAATTTAGGCTTTTGATGGAGATGATGATTCTACATCTTCTGATACGTCTGTACATACATCTCAAAAAGGTGCTGATAAAGGATTTTTTGTTTCTTTGGATGATGACCAACCAAAGCGCACTAAGCCACCATTGCGGGTTAGGAAAGTTCCACGTTCCCTAAATCGTGAATCTGGTTCACACATTCCTTTGGACATGGAGGAGAAAACTTCCTCACACAGTGATGAGGAGAGACCTCTCCAAAGGAATTTTGTGGTAAGTTTTCTGTTTATAAATCTTCTTAATTTCAAACCAAATACGTCAGTCCTCAGGAAGCAGTGCATATCAAATGTGTGAAAAAACTTTATTTATTATAGTGGGATGTTAAAAATTGTGTTTGACAATTAATACAGCTGTTGTTGTCAATAATTTATAATTTCTAAACAAAAAGGAAAGACGACCACATTTCTTTTCAATTTGGTTATATACTTTACAGGACTTGCACTTCTCTAACTCATTAATCACAAATACCCTGTACATACTACAAGTGTTGTTTATGATCTTCCTGTACACATTCAAGGTGACTTGTGTTTAGGCCTTATAGATAAATCTGGAAGTTTCTACTGTAAGATAACAATCATGATTAAGGTTACAATTTTTTTCTGCCAGATGATGGTAGTGGTGCTCTTAGCAATGGGCCCTTTATTAATACGCTTACTGAATCAGTCTTCTCTGATTTTCAAAAATAACTTTGTTTCTTTCTTGTTTCGGTTCATAATCAATTTTCTTGAGCATATATGCCAGCCGTCAGCACATAGCATGGACAGTCCACAGCTTTTCTCATGTTCACGATAACACAGTTTGGACAATATTGTCTGCATTTATTATTTGTGGGTATTTCCCCCTTTGATATTGTGAAACCCTTATGAAGTGTTTTTAATTCTTCAGACTCTTTAACTAATCTATTTGGAAGATGCAGAGCAAGTGATTCATGATCTTCACCCCCCCCCCCCCCACCCCCCCACCCCCACCCCCCCAGCTGCTGTGACCATCATACAGCAGTTGTTAATCCAGGTTCATCCAGGGACCCAACTCGTCGGCTTCTAGCCATACAGGCCCTGGATGGACATATTGGATTATCAGTACTAATAAATAAATAAATAAATAAATTTCATTTTTCCTACCGTTTTCTAGTTATTTTAGTACTGGTCTACTGAGCACATAATGTGAATTTTTAATTGAAAGATGCTGGGTTATTGGAATACTTATTTTAAAAGGTTAATGTTTAAATAATTTTCAATGTTAAATATTATGGTTGATTTTTAGCCAGAGGAGAGTAACATTTTATTATTTTTCATTTGCCAATTAAAAGAATAATAAGACTTGATAGTATGCCAATTGTTGAAGAAGTTTATTAAACTAACAATTAAATAGCAAAAATAGTAATAAAATAAATTGATAAATGAGATACCAGAAATATTTTATCTACTACAGAAGGTAATGAAAAAAATTTTACAACTCCCTTTGCAGCAATATAATCATGATAAGTTATCCATAAGAGTTTTCAAACTTGTCTTTTTTTGAAGGCAAATTATTATATTAACTGATGACATAGATGACTCTCCTATCATTTTGCCACATATATATTCCCTGTTTCGGATAAATATTCGTTTTTATTTATTATCTTTAGGATGGTTTAGGCTCAATGAAGATTAATACATCTGAAGAAAACATAAGTCCAGTTCACAGGCTTCATGTGGAATCTCCAGCTGTAGGCTTTACAATAAAAACAGAAGAATCTGAACCTGACACAGTAAGTGTTAATGAACAATGTATACAATTGTACATTATACTTATCTAATGTTTAAATTTTAAAATTTGAATGCATTATGCTTTGTTAATAAAACACTTTAATCTAAAATTGTTTGGACACAGAAAGTATGTGATTACCATAGAAATGCTGAAATACCAAGTAACTGTGGATAGTTAATAAAGGAAGGAAAAACACCTCTTGTCCACACAGAAAAAATTATAATGCACCGTATAAGCATTTCAGTCACTTTGTGGCCATCATTCAGCGAAATACAACGAATACAGATGCAACAGGTTCAATTTAGATACAGTATGGGCCAATGTTAAAAAACTAAAGGAGCAAATTGGCAAAAGCTGATGGTAAAAAATTGAGGTAAAATTACATAAGCCAATGGTAAAAAGCTAAGATGACAAAAAAAAGCCAATAATAAAAAACTAAGGCAGCCAAATTACAGAATCCAAAGTTATAAAAATAAGGAAATAAAATCATGGAACCCAATGATAAAAAATAAAGTAAAAATTAAATAAAAAATAATTAAAAGAAAAACAAAATAAAAAATAAAAAAAAAATAAAGGAAACCAAACAAGAGGGAGTGGCAAAGCATATTAAACGTAATCAAGTAATACCAGATTTTTTAAAAAGTTGAAACAATTTTGAATCCCCAAGGGGACCATAGTCGCTGTTGAGAAATAATCCCGGGTCTGTCTTCTTTATTTCCAGGGTTTCGTAGACATCCAGTAGGTTGTTTTTATTGACTTGACATGGTACATGTAGTTTAAGGTCCTCTTTTTTTGTTGTGTGCCCAGTCTCCAGGAGGTGCTGGAGGGGCTATTCTGACTTTTCTAAGCATCCATATTTTGTGTGTTAAAAGGGGGACAAACGGGACTCTAGTCAGGGGCCCCAACGGAAGGGGGCCTCGTCAGCCACGCTTGATTTTTTTTTATGCTGATGCTGTGCGCGTAGATACATATTCAGACAATTATTCAAGTTACATGTAACAAAAAAGTTAAAACATTTAGCTTACAACAAAGAACAATACAAGTGGATGTTTAAATGCCCGCATGCTCCAAGCAAGTAGACGTCGTCAACGTGCTCGTATCGTGGGAAGCACGCTTGTCAAAGGGGCCCGCCACCGCCGGCTGGCAGCGGCACGCTTCTCAAAGACAGAGAACCAGCTGACGCCGTCGCTGCTGTAAAATGAATATTTCCGTTTCTCACAATCAAACGTCGTTCTGTCTCGGGCAACAGCGATATTCTTGTACACTTTCGTGTGGATGTTGACGTGTATGGTGTAGAAAAAGTCCGTCTCTGTAGTTTGGTAATTCATTCGCTTGGGCGTTCATTATTGCTTTTAAAGCAGTGATGAGTGGGCGCTGGTTTTGTGTGTTCAAGTATAACTAGAGATTCTGGATCACCAGATTTTTTTTTTAAACTGAAGTTTCAACTTGATACAGAACTAGCAAGATTAGTTGAGATAACATCTTTCTAAGTAAGTTGTTACTTATCTCCACGTTTGAATAATAAACTATAAAGTTATCATTATTTGCCAGACAGATCAAAGTAGAACGTACAATGAATCGACACAAGTCTGGTGCTCAAAAGCGACGGGAAAAAGAATTGAAAACCAAAAATGTAATTGCCCAATTTTTTAAACACAGCGATGCTTTTAAACCTAATATCTCTGCTGAATCTGAAGATGTTTCCTTTCCATCAACATCCCGCCAGGAATTGCCACGTGAAGATTTGCGGCCCGCAGACGAAGAACGCGGTTGTGCAACTATCAGATCTGGAAACGAAACATCTGCAACTCCAACTGAGGTCGAGACAGCAGGACTATCAGCAAAGTTGAGACTAGGAGAGGCAAATGATAATGTTGATGATTTTGCCGAACATGAAAACGAATTTCGCAACTACAGCGATCCTGGGCGATGGCCAGATCACTTGCAAGACCGGGACAGACAGTGCATAGTTTTATGCAAGTTAAAAACTGAAAGTCAGTTAATAGACATGATCAAAAACATGCCTTCAGATTACACTGGCAAAATGTTTTCCAAAAGTCTGTTACACTCCCAGTTGTCCAATAGTCGAGAAGAGTTACTTAGAGATTGGATTGTCTGGAGCAGCTCAAAAAATGTTCTATACTGCATCACATGCCTTCTCTTTTCTTCTGGTAAAAGCCTGGAACAGCATGTCCCTACTAGCCTTATGGCAAGACGAGAAGGTTTTGATCCAAAAGCACTATAGTGGAGGTTTCTTTACGAAAGGTTACGGAATCACGAAAAAAGTTCCCAGCATAGGGATTCTTAGGTGGCTTGGAAGCTTTTGGAAAAATCAGTTATTGGTTCTTGTGGTATTGATAGCAGCTTTCAACAGCGAATCCAAACTGAAAGTGACAAGTTCAATGCCCTATTGCGTAGACTCTTAGATGTTACATTGTTTCTGGCTTCCAGAGGACTCTCATTTCGCGGACAATCTCAAGACATAGGAAAACCTCACAATGGCAACTTTTTGGGGTTACTAGAACTCGTATCTTACTATGATCCTTTGCTGAAACATCACTTGGAGTGCATCAAAGACAAGAAAGAGCATGGCGAAAGAATGCGAACTCATTATTTGTCATGGCAGACACAAAACGAATTCATTTCTTTATGTGGAAAACATGTTCTAGACAAGATTTTGCTTGAAAAAAGGGAAGCTATTTATTTTTCCATTATATGTAATGCTACACCTGACGTATCCCATACAGAACTAAATGTTCTCATATTACGATACGTCCATAAAAACAATGAGAACAAATAGTCAATAGAAGAGAGGTTTGTAGAGTTCTTCCCGTGCAATCAGAAGACAGGAGAAGAAATTGCAGAACACTCATTTAACGCTTAGACGAACATGGAATTGATCTTGAAGATTGTCGTGGACAGGGTTTTGACAATGGTGCAAACATGGCGGGAAAAGTGAAAGGTGTTCAAGCGTGGATTCTACAAAAGAATGATGCTGCTCTATTCTCTCCATGTGCAGCTCACACATTGAATCTGGTCGGGGTAAATGCTGCGTCGTGTTGCAGAGATGCCATAACATTCTTTGGAAACGTGAATTGCCTCTACAAATTATTCAGCTCTTGTCCAGAAAGATGGAATCTCTTGCTGGAATCAACGCTGCATAATCCGAGTGACACGCGCTGGAGTTCAAGAGTGTGTCCAATTGCTCAGAGGTTGCCTAGCATTCTTCCTGTTCTAGAAAAAGTGATGTCCACGACAAAGTACACAAATGAAATTAGAAGCGAAGCACGTGGACTGAAAACATATTTCTCTTCCTTCACGTTGATGGCAGTATTCTGGCTAAAAATTTTGACGTGCATCAATGAAAGAAATCTGATACTCCAATCAAAGGCAATCTCACTTGAAATCGCGTCACGTAACATCAAGGATCTCTCGAATGAATTGCAGCAGTTGAGAGATAATTGCCACACGATTTTCACTGAAGCACAGCATGTATCCAAAGAATTAGGAATTCCTACAGAATTGAAGACGGCGCGGCGTCGCAGCTAAAGGCCAAGACGTTTCCGTTCAGATTCCGAAACATCCAATGATTCCAAGGCGTCGCGGGTGTCGAGGAATCAGCAGAAGCTAAGTTTACTGGAGAAGTGTTGTATTTGATTTTGGATTCTGTGATTGCGCAGATGAATCTTCGGTTCGAAGTTTTGGACAAGATCTGGAAACTATTCAATCCAGTTCTAAATTTTAGAAGTCTGACTTCTGAAGAAATCTCATCCTCTTGTGCTGATTTATTGGTTAAATATCCACATGAAATTACCAGCCTTTTGAAAGACGAGTTGCTTCACTTGAAGCATGTATACGGTGCGACATTCAACATCAAGGAAGCGTCTGCCTCTGCGTTGTCTGATCCACTTGATCTTTTGAACTCAATTTATTCACTCGGGTTTGAAGAAATATTTAGTGAAGTCTGTATTGCTCTGAGGATTTTTCGTTGTCTTCCTGTGTCGGTGACTCAAGGAGAATGATCGTTCAGCAAATTGGCTATTATAAAAAACTATTTGCGTTCTACCATGAGCCAAGAAAGATTAAATGGACTGTCAATTATTTCAATTGAACACGAACTTACCAGGCAGATAAACTTCAATGAAGTCATACATGATTTTGCTAATATGAAAATAAGGTGGTCGTCCTCCTCATCGCAGTAACTTCTTCTTGTCACCAATGTCAGATTAATGCTGTTCAACTTCAAGAAACAAACTATTTAGATCTTACTCTAGTCATACTGATATAGTAAGTATGTTAGTGTATAAATACAGAATCTTACCTTACCATACTGATTGTACACCATGTAGATAACCCTAATCGTTAGGCTAGTATGTATTAAAATAATATACCCAGATGTTACTCCTAATCATTGCATTGATATAATTGTACCGTTACAAGTAACTCGTTGCATAGGCCTATCTCATTAATTTATTATTTCAATTCCGCCATCTGCTTTCACTGGCTTTCCTATTTGCAGTCAAACTTTTATTTGCGAGAAGGTTCAACTCACCAAGTATGGTATTGGTGTTCATAAATGCAGCCAGCATTGTCGTTGTCGAATAAGCTACATTTCGGTCATTTTGTATACATATTTCAATGTTTTTGGCATGTGGGGACCTGGGAAAAGGCATCAGGCACGAGGCAAAGCCCAGAGTGGCCCACACGTACCCAGTTGTCAGGGGCCCAAACATTTCTGGCGGTGGGCCTGCCAGAATCCTTAGCAACTGTTTCTAATCCACTTCCACCAGTCAAGTCGGCATATTGAAATTTGCCAATAGCATATTTTCTATGCAGGTGTGTCTCGTTTTCGGTCATTTTTCCTAATAAAAAAATATAACATATACATGTACGCAATGCCAAGAAAGCCATGTTGTAACGATGTCTAGAAAGCAACAGAGACTGGACAAAAGAACGACTCGTCCGACATCCAATCAGAGCAGAGTTCGCTTAGCTGGTGGGGATGGGGGGGGGGGGGGGACTCAGGCTGAAAGGAAGAAGGAAGTTTGCCTAGCTTCCTGCTTTGTTCCTGCTGAATGTGAAACTGCTCCATATTTTATCAAGCGCAGCTTTGTGACTCCTAGATAATGCTTCACGCCGCGAAGTCACTGAATGTGAACCGCCCTTTAATAGTTATGTCATTTCTTCCTTAAAAGGTCATCTATCAAAGCAAATAAAATCAGTTACTTTATGTGATATGTACATTTATTTCCTTTCTATATGTATCCTAAAATTTGCATGACTTTATCTGGGGGTTGCATTAGTTTTGACTGTGTGTGTGTGTGTATTTTCTTATGTAGAATAAAGAATTTATCAGTAACATTACTGAGACATTCTGTTTGCTTGCCAACTCAATAATATTGTAGTTTAACCAAAATCTTTTGTTAATACCTTATTTGCTAACAATTTTTTCTCAACTTTTACTTAGTTAGATGAAGATGAGATGACCAAGAAAAGAGAGAGGATTTTATTGAATGCTTTAAAGAGAAAAGAAGAACAAGAATTAATTCGTGCCAAAAAAGAAGTAGAATTTGCCCAAAAGAGAGAGCAAGAAAGGTGTGTTGTATGATTTCTCATTCTTAAAATTTCATCTAGCACTTGATTTTTTTTTTTTTCTTTATGCCATTTTTTCCCCTATTCATCCATGTAAGTTGATCTTAACAACCATTGTTTTTAGCCCTTAGATAAAAAGATATTTTTTTTTTTTTATAATTTCCTTTATGTAGAGGGTTTTCAATATATTTTATTATTAAGAAAACTGTTTTGACATTTCTTCCTGCCTTTTTCAAAGTAAAAAGCAGCTTCTTACACACAAAGGCCAAAAGTCATGGGAAAACTGCTCAGTAACGTGTTGGACCCTCTCTGGGCTGATGAAGAGGACTAATTCGGCATGGCATTGGTTCCACACAGAGTGTGGAAGACCTCTGCCAGGATGTTGAGCCACGTTGTTTGGATTGCCTCCCACAGATCTCTAGTATTTAGTATTGGTAGGTGACAGTTCTAGGGTGTGCAGGGACGTCTTCCAGCATGTTCCATAAACACTCATGTCTGATGAGCAAGCTGGCCATACCATTCATTAGAACTCTCCTGATAGCTCCTCAAACCTGTTCTGCATATGTTGGGCTCGATGACTTGGAGAATTTTCCTGCTGGAAAACCATTATTGTTGCGGAGGAGTGTAAATAGCCACCAAGCCGCTGGAACTGTTCAGTGGTGTGTCTAGAAGATCCAATGGACCCAAACAATGCCATTGCAAATATATCCTACGCCTGTATGGATCCATCATCAATCTAAACGGTGCCTTGTTGACAATTTGTACTAATGGCTTCATAGGGTCTGCATCATACCTGGACCTTTCTATTATACCTGATAAAATTGGAACCATGATTCATCGGATTACACAATCAGTCTCCAAGATACAAAGGAATCAAGCCAAAAACTGTGGACACAACTATAGAAAGAAAAATAACTCCGAAAACACTATTCCACATACCGGTAATAAATTTTAATGACTCAGATGTATATTTCGGAAACTAAGTTTCCTTCATCAGCGACTCACTGACGAAGGAAACTTGGTTTCCAAAATGTACATCTGAGTCATTAAAAATTATTATGTGGAATAGTGTTTTCGGAGTTATTTTTCTTTTTACAATCTCCAAGGTTTACGTAACATGTTCACTAGCCCAGGATGATGCGCTGTGAGTGGTGTTGTTGCATTAGCAGTGGCATTCTAGTAGTTTTCTACTACCATCGGATGTTAAATCAAACTACTGTACTCTGCACCGGGCCACTCAATTGTTCACTTTAATCTGATTCATGTACTGTAATCTGATTGGATTCAGAATTTGTGCATTTTATTTCCAAAAATAAAAAAAAGGTGCCGTTTTCGAACAGGGAAGTCACTTTTGAGATGTGAATATAGGCTGACAGTGCCTTTGTTGAATGTGGCAGTTATTTCAAGTTCTATGGCTTTTCAGTAAGAATGGACAATTCTAACCTGATACTGATGGCCACTATCGGAGAGCACTCGTAGTCGGCCACCGCATTATCCATGGTGGGCGGGTGGTAACACCGTCCAGAAGGTATTCCCTGTACACCGTAGATCACATTATATTTAATTCTTGAACAATCTTGGAAATGGCATGCTTCATTTGAACTCTGGATACCTTGCTATGATCACAACAACATGGATACGATCAGATAGTGTATGGGTGCAACCATTACATGCTCTTTTGGACCAGTCCATGTCATAATGTGTAGGTGATGGCACTGTTCAATTTGTATACAGCTATCCCATAACTTTTAGACTTTGAGTGACTATACACACTGATATGGAATTAATAAAGAGAAAGGTCATTAGCAGAAACTGAGAAAGATGAAGGATAAATTATAAGATGCCACATACGGGGAACAAGATTAGATGGATATCTAAAAAAAATTGGTTCAGTGTTGAGGAATTGATTGGGGAATGCTGAATAGATTTTAAAAAATTTCACTCTTTTTTTAAGATGATGCAAAAAAGACGAACCTCTTGTCCACAAACGTTTTAATGGGCGAATACGTATTTCGATCTCTTTGAGATCATTATTCAACGCAAAATAGGGAAATTTTTACAAAGCAAGCTATTTACAAGAAAAAGAGGGGCTGTTGACTCTCTCCCAAAGGACCAATCAACGAACACGTCGAACGTCCAATGGGAGAGTCAATCAACACCTCGTACAAAAAATAATAAAAGCGCGGACCTAGAAGAGATACAGATTCCATACAATTGGCAAGAGTAATACAAAATCCAAAATTATACAAAACAAAATAACCAAAGTATACAGTACAGATGCAAACAACTGGCAAAAGTTATATAATAGAAAAAAGTTAACAAAATCCAAATATACATAATAAAAATTCTAAACTATACAATCTAAAAACTTCAAGTATCAACAAATTACAGTGAGAAAACTAAATTAAAAAAAAAAGCTAAGAAGGCTCATGTTTTTCTGGATTAGATAAGAGGAGGAATTAGTGAAGTTGCAGAGGGCTAGTATTCTTTGACAGACAAGGAGGGTAGCCTTAGAATTGTTTAGTTGATACAGAATTAATTTTCCAGCCAGACTCGCTCTTGAGTTGGGCCAGGGCTCTAGCAACCATCAAGCAAATGGCAGAGGTTTTGTGAGAGAATGGGTGATGAGAAGAAGAATCATGGATCAGGTTGGTGAACATGATGGGTTGTGATAATAGTTAAAATTGAAATAGAGAAAAATACTAAAGAAAATTCCATGGCATGGACTCGAACCAAGAACCTTCAGGTTAGTGTCCCAATATACATAACCACTATGTCACCGGTGAGATGGAAGCTGGCGCTATAAGCATGTCCTATGAGCATAGGTTACAGCGTGATTCCTTGTTTGCAAGCCAGGACTGTCTTCATTATTAAATGGCATTGTTATTATAAATATAACTGGAAAATGAGTCTAGGAGGATTTTATCAGGCCATACCTGTGGATATTAAAAAATAAATAGAGAAAATAGTAAAGAAAATTCTACGGCCCAGTTCAGGACTCTAACCTGAAGCTCCGTGGTTCTAGCCCCTTGCCATGTAATTTTCTTTACTATTTCCAAGTTATTAATATCCACAGGCATGGCCTGAGAAAATCCTCCTAGAACCATTTACCAGTTAAATTTTTACAAAATGGAACTCTTAAGCTCGTTTTCCATTTAGCGCCTCTTTGGCGCTTGTTAGGCGTCTGCGTCTTTTTTTGGGTATTTTTGAAAAACGCACTCGTTTTCCAATTACCATCTGTTAGGCGTTTGTCATCCATCGGTCACGCGTCTTTTCAAGATCTGGCATGGCTAAATTTTTACACGTTTTTTCAGGCGTCTTTTCTGATCTAGCCAATCAAGTGAATCTACTTCGCTATGGATTCTGGGTAGTTGTCTTTGCCGATTCAGTTGGAGAATCATGGCTGCCATAGCTGCTGTTCGCCGACGCAGGTTCTTGTGACTTTATGCTCGTGAATTTATTAATAAACACATTATAAAAATTTGGTGAATCATTCATTTATTAAGCAAAACTGATATAGTAACAAATTCAAAACGTGAACGGAGTGGTTGATATCTTCTTTTTCCAACACCTTGAGAGAGCGACAATTGGCAGTGGCTCAACCAATCAGATCAGACCAGAGTCAGGATAACGGTTGAAAGCCGATAAATGAAAAACGACTGCGCTTGCGTGCTAATCACGATGCTTTTTGCAGGCGATGATTGCAAGAGACTCAAAAGTCGCCGCACATTACGAGATGCCTAAAATCGCTAAATGGAAAACTGCCTTTAAGGTTGCATTTATTTAGAAATGAGATAGAGTTATTGATTTCAATTTCTTTTAACACATCTGCCAGAAGATGTTTTATTTTTAGCAATTGTAACTATTGAAATAGGGCACAAACGATGATAAATAATGCTTTGCACTACACAACTGCTAAGAACATTAGAAAATGGGCTTCAAAATGGTAGCCAATTTGTGTTCTAAATGAGAAAAATCAGAAACATAGATGACTTTAGAGTTAAATTAAGATCTTTATTGATTAAAATAGGAATGAAAATTCCATAGCCTGGACTTAAACCAGTAACCTTCAGCTAATCTTGCTGATGCCCTATTGAGCCACTGTGGACATGGAAGTATTATGCTATGTACATGTCCTCTGGGTTGGTTAGAGCTATACCTTGCAGGTTGGGACTCTCTTTTTTAATAGTGTAATATTCATTAAAGAATAACTCAAGAATGGTCTGTGAGAATTTTTTTATTATATACTGAATCTCAGATGTTTAAATTATTGATGAAAATAGGAAAGAAAATTCCACAACCTAGACTCAAATCAGGAACTGCAGCTAATTGCACTGACAGTCTAACCAATTTAGCCACCTGTGGACCTGGAAGCATTACAGTACATCTGAAGTTTGATGTGTAATAAAAAGTCTTGATAGATTTTTCTTCAGTTATTCTTTAATTACTGTAACTACCATCTGTTCACATTAGATTTTGATTTTATTGCTCAGATTTGCTTTAAGAATTTGTCCAGAAAATTCAGAAATATTTTTTTAATACCTCTTAGGTTAAAACAAGAAATGATTGAAAGGAAGCGAGAAGAAGAAAGAGCTCGTAGACAAGCTATTCTTGAACAATACAAACAACGCAAGGCCCTAGAAGAACAAGAGATTTTTACGGTTAATTGATTTTGCTATCATGAATATCTTAATGTTTCCAGTAGTAAGTGCTAGAGTTTCCAGTAAAGTGGCACCTTGTACTTCATATGCTAAATTCGGCAGAAATTCTTTCCGGAGTTTGAGCGATGCTTCTGTGTTCAAACTATTGTGTGCCTTGTTCATTTGATGCATACTTTCTTGTATTTCAGTGCTTTTTTTTTTCACTTAATGTTGGTGTCTTCGGTAATGCACTTTGTATCCATTATACAGGGTGTTTCAAAATTATGTACAATAAATTTAGTGACATATTCTTCAGGTCAAAAGAAGACGAAAATGTTCTATAGCACTTTGTCTGGAAACGATTTGTTTGCGAGTAATCCAATATCATACAGTAGAAAAGCACGGTAGTTAGCGGACGATATTTTAGCAGTTCCAGCGTTTCGACACAACACTAGGTTGAGTGGTTTGTTCCATTTAAACCTACTTTAGGGTTGTTCCATTAGTTGTGTACGGTTGTTTCCATTACTGTAGTTTCACTACTGTACATCCACTAGGAATATCAATTTCAGAACGTTTGCGTGCTTTGACATACGCATTACGATTTACGTAAAAAAAAAAGTCATGTACACGTATTCCAGTGCAGAATACACTGACATGCACCTAATGTATGGTCTTGCGGACGGAAATGCTGTGGAAGCAAGAA
Source organism: Rhysida immarginata (assembly GCA_023313115.1). Classification (NCBI taxonomy): domain Eukaryota; kingdom Metazoa; phylum Arthropoda; class Chilopoda; order Scolopendromorpha; family Scolopendridae; genus Rhysida; species Rhysida immarginata. The sequence goes on from JAHWFO010089603.1 coordinate 267,634, forward strand.
GACTCTACCTTTCCGAATAGACGTTTGCCAAATAACCGAACATTTGTATCTGTCGACAGACATTTGAGGGAGCGTGGTTCCTTTGGCCGTCAAACAGGACAAGGGCGGCCTGTAGCACATTCTCCGGATGAGGAGGATGTGATAATTGACATCATACATGATGAACCACAGACAAGCGCCCGTCGTATTTCTTCCATGGTACACATTCCGCACTCATCTGTTTGGTGCATTCTTCATCGTCAGCTTTTGCATCCATACCACCTGCAACTGGTTCAGGCACTGAACCCAACGGACTATCCACACCGACAACGATTTTGACAATGGATACAACGTCGTCATGCTGCAGACCCTAGTTGTCTCAGCCAGATACTTTTCACGGACGAAGCAACCTTCACCCGGACAGGAATCGTAAATTCTCACAACCAGCACCATTGGGCAGATGCTAACCCGCATGTTACCAGAGCTCGAGCGCATCAAGAGCGTTTCTCCGTGAACATTTGGTGTGGAATTGTCGGAAATAACTTAATTGGCCCTTATGTGTTGCCGCCACGATTGACTGGGCGAACGTATCTTTTGTTTCTGCAGAATGCATTGCCAGAATTACTGGAAGATGTTCCTCTTTTGATAAGATCTAACATGTGGTTCATGCATGATGGCGCTCCAGCACATTTCAGCCATGTTGTGCGAGCACACCTTAATGCTGCATACACGAATCGGTGGATAGGTCGAGGTGGACCGGTAGCCTGGCCTGCAAGATCACCCGACCTTAATCCCTTGGACTTTTTTCTGTGGGGTCATGTGAAAACGATCGTCTACAGCACAGAAGTTCCTAACATTATGGATCTGCGACAACGAATTGAAAATGCATGCCAAACCGTTCGTAATGCTGGCGACGAACTCTTCCATGACATCAGATGGTCGCTCATGCAACGAGCCGAAGCGTGCGTGCGAGCTGGTGGCGGGCACTTTGAACAATTCCTGTAATTTGGAGCCACGGGTTTAGTTGGCTGTATCGCGTAAATAAATCGTTTCCAGACAAAGTGCTATAGAACATTTTCGTCTTCGTTTGACCTGAAGAATATGTCACTAAATTTATTGTACATAATTTTGAAACACCCTGTATTTTATTTTGAATTCAGAAAGAGCATGGCAGCAGTAAAACTTAAGAGGAAAGTTGTAGTATTGACAGTTGAGGTAAAAAAGAAACTCATTAGAGCATGAAAGTAATATAAACACGGAGGATCTGGCAGCTGTGTTTATGATAACAAAGTCAATGGTATGCACCATTCTTAAGAACAAGGAATCAAAAAAAGCAGCTAGTGTAACAAAGGTGGGACAATGTTGACTTCAGGAGATTGCATGTCATTGAAATGAAAAAAGATGTTAAAATGAGAAGCAATTGGTGGATGATATCTCCAATAGGATTTACAGCATTTAAAAGGTTTATTTTTTTTTAATGAGTATTGTATAATGTCTGGGAACAGAGTAACACTTTTCTTTATTTCTAATGAAGAAAATTGATTCGGACTATGCGTGATTCAGAGTTTGATTCTTGAGAAATGGAATACAGTGCATTCAAAAAGTTCTAGGACTGACTTTTTATGGAAACGCTGGTGACACCATCTCTAGGGAAACTATGGGATTATTTAGACCATGATCTTATTGAGCGCCTGCAATTGTTTTATAGCATTTTGAGTAGTACACAGTTAGTAGTGATGCTGTAAAGTTCTTGTTTTGTTTATGCTGTAAGAGCAGTCATCACGTTTTGTTTTAAATGTGGTAAAACTGCTACGGAAACGTCCCAAATGATGATAACAGCATTTGGAAATGATTGCCTAAGTTATAACAAGATGTTTGAATGGTATTAACATTTCAAAAATGGTCGTGAGTCACTGGAAGACAATCCGAGAGAGGGGCATTACACTATTAACATTATCGATGAAAATGTTGAAGTTGCGCCAAAGATGATAACAAATAAGACAGGACAACTCTCAGTTTATCATAGGAAGATATGATAGTTTGGAGAATAGTGGAAGGAGTAAATGTATTTCTAGCAACCAGTGCAATATCACAATGTTTCTGGATGTTCGGCTGTGCCTTCCGAAAACAGTGGAGATTATGAGAGGGGATTTTCAATGATGAAAATAATTAAATATTAAAAATAATAATTAAACAATTTTTTGTGCCTCTGAACAGGTCATTTTAGTGTTTTCCATGAGTAGTCTTACACTGTCTTCACTAGAACGTGTATAATTTTATACATTTTTTTTAATCGTTTATATACAGTCCAGTCACATTATTGTGACCATCTATCAGTAGCCAGAATAACCACCTTTCGCAGCGCGGACAGCTTCGAGATGGACAGGAAGAGAGTCAATAAGGTTCTGGAAGGTATTGACAGGGATGTGAACCCATGCTTACTGCAGTTCTGTGGCAAGCTGCCGTAGGTTATGCAGTGGAGGATCCATGGCGCGAACAACCCGATTGAGGTGCTCTATAGAATTTAGAACTGGGGAGTTTAGGGGCCAGGGAAGTACCGTAAACGCATCCTCGTGCTCTTCGAACCACGCACGGACACTGCGTGCTGTATGGCATGTCATATTGTCCTGCTGGAAGATGCCATCGTGCTGAAGAAACACAATCTGCATGGTGGCTTGGACATGGTCCGAAAGGACAGATGCGTACTTCCATTGATCCATGGTGCCGTCCACAATGACGAGTGCACCCAGGGAATGCCATAAAACCATTCCCCAGACGATAATGTTCCCTTCTCCGGCCTGGATCCTTGCGGCACGTGTTGCAAGGTGTTTGTTTTCTGAGGGTGAACACCGTACACACCATCGCCCATCTGTCCGATGGAGCATAAACCGTGATTTATCGGAAAAAGCCACCTTTCGCCACTCTGTTGCGGTACTGGCGTGCAAATGTCAGTCTTTGTTGCTGGTGAGCAGCCGTCAGCATTGGTGCATGAACCAGGCATCTGCTGCGGAGCCCCATACGCAGCAACTTTCGCTGAACTGTCGTTGAGGATACACGTTTGGTAGCCCCCTGGTTCATCTGGGAGGTCAGTTGGTCCACGGTTGCAAGTCTGGTCGCTTGCACGCATCTCCATAGCCGTCGTTCACCTCTGTCATCTATGGCCCATGCTGCCTTACATGTGGCACGTCGCTGATTTTGGGTATTGCCATTCTGCCATGCACAGTACTCTTTCATCACAGCAGCACGCGAACAATTCACAAAACTAGCCGTTTCGGAAATATTGCTGCCCTTGGCTTGGAAGCCGATGATGATGCCCTTTAGGAGGTCGGATAAATCGCTGTTTCGCCATGACTCCAACAATTGCAATGTTTTCTGCTTCCCTCTGACACCCTTCCTATACTCCCCTTTCCCCACCTCTGATACTGTTATATACCTTCTGGATGTAACCATTTTCCGCTGATGTTGAACGTAGGGGTGGTCATGTGAATGTGCTTGGACTGTGTAATTATATTAATTTTGAAATTTTTAATAGCTAAATGTTAACTAAAGAAAATTAAAGGACCAACAAGTGACTGGATTTCCTCGTCTGTTGAAACATAGTGGAGCTGCACATCAGATTCCCCATCATGTGATAACCAAAGAACACATTCAGGACGTTTTGGATTCGATTTTGTTGAAAGCTTGACGTGTAAATATTAAAGTATACGAAAACAGCAACATTTTTTTATTAGTTGTTCTATATAGATAATTCACTTACATTTTAATATGGATTCAATTAATTTTATTAGATGCTAATTACACCCACTACAATGTGGAGCAGAAGTACATTTATACAAGCTTACAATGCCCTGCCACACGGAGGCTAAGAGAAGTCATAGATAGTAGCTCAAAGTACATAAAACAGCATATTTTGGAGAGTGGGGGACACAGAAAGGGAAGAGACTTTGAATATGTAGAACTGATGTGCAGAACATAATCTTCACCTAAACACTTTTTTAAACACTATGTTATTCGTATAAGTTCCTTCGCGTCTTCAAGCACTGGATCGGTGATCACAACCTTGAGAGTTGACTTGGATATGTATCGTGAAAGCACTACCTACACGCCATGCGAGAATACAGATTAGGTTGGTGCAATAGATGCCCATCTTGTTGAATGTCTATATGAACGCATCCTACACTAGGAATTGCCGATGGTATAGCATGAAGGCATATGTTTGTTTTTATTGATCAACGTGATTCTTGGAATGAACACGTTTCAAGCTATTAAATGCACATGTACATTTGAAGTATTGAAGTACGAGGCACCCCTATACTTAGTAACAATGTTGTAGAAATCATTTTTCTATTAATATTATCTTTATTATAATTTATAAAAATTATTTTTTTTAAAAAGTTTTGATTGTTAGTAAGTAACGCCTCCTTTGGTTAAGATTTTATTGAACATGAAGAAACTTTAGCTGTTGTGCCCGGCACAAAAAAAAAAGGAAACTGGCGCATGGTGTAAATGAATAAAACTCGTTCAACCAATCAGAAACGGACTGGAAACGAGGTATTACTCATTCAAGTCGTCACTATTAAGTAATGCCCTGATTTCTGTCCGTTTCTGATTGGTTGAACGACTTTTATTCATTTACACATGCGCCAGTTTCCTTTTTCTTTCGTGCCGGGCACAATAAATTAAATATTCAACCCTGAGTACTTCTGCTTTGTGTGGTATTGAGCTGTAAAGAACATTTTACATGCCAGTCCTAAATTCAATCTGTACCAAATGATGGTTGTTCAGGAATCTAGTGGCCTGTACTTTTGCTTAGTCTTGGTCGTGATTTTTTTTTCTTCTCTCGGAGACCATCCAAAAGTTGAGGTCTATAAACAGTACTCTTGATGAACTGAAGGCTGATATTTGCCAATAAATTGCATATAGCTACTTTTGAAGACCTTCTGGATGGCCTTCTTTCAAAACTGTGAAAAGAAACTGTATAGTGTACCATGCACTTTAAGATTAAGTAATAAAAATTGAAGTAGCACTTCCTGATTATCCATTTCTTTTTTAACTGTTTGCCACATACTGTTTGCCATTGAAAGTGGTGGGATAAGGTTTCACATAAAAGAATGAAGCACTTAAGAAAAATTTCCTCCTTACAAAAGATCAAAATATTATGCAAAAGTTTGCTCCCTTTGCTTAAAAAGAGTGAAACCATGTGACAGTTACTGGATTTCCTTAAAACATTTCTGAACAAACTATGATAATTGAAATATTACGTTATAAAAGGATGACTTGTACTAACTAGTATAACTAGTGCAATGAAAGAAGATTTCAAACAGATTCGTTCTCTTATCGATTGAACATATCTAGCGATTAACAAACAATTTGTTGGACAAATCCAGCGATGAAGACAGCAATCTAGGCGTTCAACTCCTTAGCCTGATGCCTTTTATCAAAAATGGACTCCTTAAAAGCCACAAAATCATGCTGAATTCGAAAGAAATCAGTGTATCAGTGTGTCAGTCTTGACAATTCTGCCTTCAGTGGATGTTAGAAAAAAACTAATCGATCAACTTGTGTTTGAAACTGATTGACTGTCGCTACTTCCATTTTGGTTGCGACAGCTATAATTATAGTAATTTAGCACAATGTGCTGTCTTGCTAATTCAATAGTGGTTAGAAATTTTATTAAATTGGAATCGTCTCACTAGAGACATTTTCATTGCAGTGTGAATAATGCAAATGATGCCAAGCTTTGGTCATTCATTCAGCTTCACGATGCTAGCTGTAAATTAATTACTCAATCATGACTTCATTGGAAATAATTCAGATAACCATTTCGTATTTTCATCAAAGTTGTGCTTACTTGTCACTTATTTATATCGTTTAAGAATCAAGTATTAATATATGTATTATATTTCTTTATTAGAATGAAAAGATTGATCCAACAAAGACTTCAACGCTTCCAAAAACAAAATCAAAATCTCAAAGGCCACGGCCGAAGTCCTTACATGAATCTGCTATGGCTCAGGCAGAGTCTCGTTCATCTAATTTAAATTTGGCCAGTTCTGGTAGTAAAGGATCTCAATTAAGTCTAGCTGGTAAGAAAAATTATTTTATTTGTTTAAGAGTTCTCGCGAATAGAGACTGTAGCTTTAGGTGAATGGCTCCTCGAAAATATTGTTTTTATATGTTGTGCATTTTTTTTTTTTTTTTTCGAGATACTTTTGACATCTTGTTGTCTCGGGTTTAATGAATTACCTTGTATAGAGCCTTGAATAATACAACAAATTGGAAAATAACAAACAAAAGGCTAACAAAAATTTGTATTATTTGATATGTTTAACTATAGGCTTAGAATCAGCAACTGATATTATAAATCCTACATAAATATTCTGTTTTTAGGGTATCATGCTTTGTGTTTGCACACCCACTTTTCTACCTGCAGAATTTTATGCGCACTTCATCCTTTCACAAACATATTTATGGGCTTAAACTTTCAATAAATTTAATTTATAAATTTGAATAAATATTAAAGTTTTTAATGTAAAAATTTTTTCCAAGTTTAGACAGCTTTTAGAGAAGTTCTCGTACCGATTCTCACAGAAAATAATTTTTTCACATGCTCGAGGGTCAGTGTCATAGTTTATTGTGGCTGGCCAATTTGCCAGTTTAGATGTAAGACTTCGAGTTTCATTACATGGTCTGCAAAACTGGAAATACTTAATTTTCCATTCTTGATGTATATGTTCCCTGATTTTTTAAATTTTAATTCCCTCTTCAAGTGAGATGGTGTATATTACTTAAATTTGTATATATCAGAACTTTTGTTTTGCTTAATCAATATCATGATTGGCTTTGAGCTGTAATCAGTTCTTATTTGTGGCATATTGCGTTTTTTTTTTCAAATGAATTTAAACATTAGTATTGTTAAGAAATGGAGAGTTCTCTGTACTGTCCTTCTTGATGAAGTTGATGGAGGCATTACAGTACATATTGGGAAAGAAAACACACAGAATTCCGATCGGTCTCTCCTTTTATTCTTGGCTTTATCAAGAATACCAATGAAGAGGCATGCAAGATGCCTTTTTATATACAGATTATGTTGGTATAAACAGTCAATGATTGGTGGATACAAAATCATAGTTTGGTTGGATAAAAAATTCATTGATTGATTGGATACAAAAAAAGTAAATTGCTAAAGCAAAATTGGTTGAATGGTTGTGAATAAGAAAAAATAAGAAAAATAGTGAATAAGAAAAAATAATAAAAACAATTAGAAACAATTGCCAGTAAAAAACATTGTAAAATTACACTTAATTATGGTAAATAAAACAGAGAGTAAAGTGGGGGGGGAGCAAAAAGCAAAGCACTAAGACAAGTGTATAAATAAAAAGAAAGAGTAGGTAAATTTTGTCGGCAATAGGCGATAGCATGGAGTGTATGTCGAACATTGTTTGAGAATTGATGAGTTTATCTGGTGAATTACGCCTGGCTTTGTAGATTTCGATTTCTTCTAAAATGGTAGTTTTGAAGGGGTCGTTGGAACGGTGAACAACGGGTATAACGTATTTTCGGTTGGAGGTCTTATGTCCATTGTCCAGAAGATGGGCGGCAAATTGTGACTTATCTTTCTTAAGGTAAGAAGCAATGTGCTCTTTGTATCTTATGGCAAAATTGTGGTAGCTTAAGCCCTTGTAATAGCTATCTCATTGGGTACAGTCGATTCAGTAAACACCAGATCGACACCAATTAGCTGACAACGTTATGTCCCTTGTTCACCATTGTTCACCCTTCCAACGACCCCTTCAAGACTGCCATTTTAGAAGCAATTGAAATCTACAAAGCCAGGCGTAATTCATCAGATAAACTCACCAATTCTCAAGCAATGTTCGACGTACACTCCATGCTATCGCCCATTGCCGACCTAATTTAACTATTCTTTCTTTTTATTTTTACACTTGTGTTAGTGCTTTGCTTGCTCTTTTAATTTAACTTTTACAATGCATTTTACTGGTAATTGCTCCTACTTGTTTTTAATTTTTTTTTCTTATTCACTCGTCATGTTCCAACCAGTCATAACCATTCAACCAGCTTTGCTTTAGCAATTTACTTTTTTTGCATCCAACCAAACTATGATTTTGTATCCACCGATCATTGACTGTTTATACCAACATAATCTGTATATAAAAAGGCATCTTGCGTGCCTCTTCATTTGTATCCTTGATAAAGCCACAAAAGGCGAAACCAGTCGGAATTCTGTGTTTTCTTTCCCAATATATACTGTAAGGCCTCCATCAACTTCATCAGAATTGTTGTTAAGCATATCGTAAGTCTGCCAATGTAAGTAACCACTATTAAAATTCCAACTCTCATGATTATGTTAAGTTTTTACTTTTCCACATAACAAATTTTTATACGTTTGGGTAATAAAAATATTTGTCATTGATGAAAGAATTATTTATCAGGAATAAACCATTTTTTAATCCACACTAATCTTAATGTCAATGAATCTAACTCCATAAAATGGAGTTGATGATAAGAGTTTGGAGGATAATTAATAGTAGAGAGAATCTGTGGTTAGAACTTAGTGATAAATGATAATAATTTAATTTGGAAGAAGGGCTTGTTTGTTTCATTTTAAGGAAATTCATTATTTTCACTCATTAGATAGTGCATTATTTATTAATTTAATTTTTTTTTCTAGGACAAGGAAGTGACACTAGTAGTACTATGTCATTTCGCTATGGAGAAACAGACTCTGGATTGGGGAGGTCTACCCCACCTCGGAGGGCACCAAGTCCTGGTCACACGTCCTATCGCCATCCTCTTTCTCCTTGTTCAGGTCCTCCCAGCCTGCCTCCTGGGCTTGTAGCACGCCGAGGAGGACCTGTTAGTGATACAGCTAGTGATACATGCTCCACAACCTCTTCTACGCTTGAGTATACAGGTTTGCCAGATTTTCATTTAAAAATAATAATAGCACCAATAATATAAATCTATGCACCTAGTGATACAAAATATACTGAATAGGACATGAAACAGTTTTTTGATTTTTTGTTCTGGTCTTTGTTCCAATTGGAGCTAGGGTTTTTATTTTCCTACCCTCAGTGTCATATAAAACAAGATTATTAACCTTACCTTATTACGTGCTGAAAAACATATATCTGTTTTACTGTAAGGCCTGGATCACAATTGCGTAAAATGTACGGTCCAAAATGCATAAAAAAAATTCAAGGCCAACCAAGTAGGTACATAGCTAAAACAATACATGTGGGCAAGAGATTTCACCACTTCAGTATTCATAATCCTTAGAGTCACTAAAAGAATTCAACTTGATTTTATGGATATTTTCTGTGGTCTCCCTTATAATGCTTGTATGGATTTTATGGGCTCGTTTTAAGCAAGTGTGATCTAGGCCTATAGTGATGATGGAAATACTGATGCTATGCTTCAAATTATATAATTAATTTGATGAGGAAAGGAAAAGTTTCCAGGTCTGGACTCAAACCAGGGACCACGAGTGTCTAACTTGTCGCTCCTAACTGGGCTGCTGCTTATACTGATAGAGCTAAGCCATCCCCAAGTGTCCTAAAGACCACTAAGCAGTCAAAATGGAGGCCCACCGATAGGGTAGGCACCTGTCTCACAGATCGGGAATTTCCCCTTTCTACAGTAATCACAAAGGACAGCTGAAAAGGAGTAATATCAGTATTGTAAGAATTGTGGGTTGAACTATTGTAGTTTTACTTATTCGCTCGGAGTCACTCAGAATTCATTTCTTTATTTGCTTGGAGTGTGACTCGGAGTTAACTCCTTGATTCCCATCTCAGGCTGGAGGCATCAGAGTCAAAAGCTAGTACATGCTCTGTTTAACCACTCAATATGGTGACCCCTAACTTCGAAAGTGCACGATGCAAACAAAAATATATCTTAAATGGATCAAAAGTTTGTCTTGAGACAATTTCTTTGGCTTAATTATTAATTTTTATAAGCTTATGCCATTCTGATGCCTCCGGAGGTTTGTATAGAGGAGAAAACCATCCTGAATCTATTACAAATCCCCTTAGCAACCAAAGTCCTCGAGTTTTTAGTCACCATGTTGACTCTGGAAAACTTTCCTTTTCAAATGACTCGGAGCCATGACTTCGAGTGAATAAGTACACACAGCCTCATTCATTCGTCATTCCCAATTGAATGATCTATTAAGTTTTTTCAGAAAAGGTTGATTTTTGACACGTGACATATTTAAATCAAGAAGAATCCTTTATTCTATTACTCAAATAACATCTTGTGATAACACGCCATATCTTTCCATGCCAATTGAGAAGGAACAATTTCCTTTGTTATGCTCACATGACCATTATTCCACTGTCAAAGGCATTTTTATCAGTTGGGTTCAGGGGGATTCTCTGTCATTTTGTGAAAACAATTTGAAAAGGTTAAACTGTACTAAAGAAATTATAGGGCATACAAACAGTTAGACAGACACAAATGGAGCAAAATATAAAGGCATACATATACAAACAGACATCTAGACATGCATTTAGGGAGAATATACAAAATGTTTTTTTTTTTGTGTTTTTTTTTAATTGATTTCAAAAAATTTTCTTTGAATTGATGGTCCTATATTTGATTTTTTATAGTAAATTTGAATAAGAATGTCCTCTCCTCCTTAATTTTATTTGTAATCGTTTGTTTATCTTTAACTTATGGTAAGAAAGAGTTTATACATCTAATGCAATAACTTTAATAAACCCCTGGAATACCTTTATACTAGATAATCTTTATCTGTTGATTGCTCAAGAAAAGTCATTCGTAGATCTGTAAGGTATATTCAAAAAGTACTTTACAACTTTAAAACGAAATTAGAAATTTAATAAGAAAACAAAACGGAGATTACTTTATCTGTGGATATCAACATAGAAGAAACCAAAAGAGAGTCACACCGCACGTCCAAAACACAAAATTTATTAACTTGTATACGTATTTCGGGTGCTACGCATCCATTTTTCAACAAGACAGGTTATGAAGTACATCAGGGCTATTTATACATATCAAGAACCAATCAGGTTTAGTAACAAAATAAGGAATTAAAAGATTACAAAACAAAACGACTAATCAAGATCACTTAATCAAAGATGTGGCCAATCCTAGAAAGGCAGGAATCAAAAATTATTGAAGAGCCAATCACGTGTCAGTTTTGGTGAGTCCATCCAAATTGTCCAATCGTCCAAATCGTATTAAGTCTGAGGTGGGTTCTGGGTACCCGTGTAGAGAATCCTTAAAGAGAAGAGTCAATCAAGTCGTCATAACAGGACCACATAAGAATAGGTAAGTCTACATTATCAGTGATGCTGCTAGACAAAATCAGTGTGGCGCAGCGCCATGCTGCCCCTTGGCCCACCACACTGCCCCTCGATCCCTCGCCATGCTGCCCCTCGGCACTGCACAAACGCAAGAAACTGCATCCAATAAATGCCAACAATGTGCGGGTTAAGTTTTCATGGGAGCTTGTCATTGTGGCATGAGTGATTTAAAGCCTAAACATTTAAATTAAACTACTGACTAACTACATTCATTTAAAATATTAACTAAATGCATCAGTTTAGTTGGTAGCCGTGACGAGCTCTTCATTGCGTTACTCCTTGTGAGTTTTTTATCCTCTACTCCAGTGATTCCCAAGTTCACCAGGGGCCGCGGCAGTCAACCATAGTTGAGTTCTCCGATGTGTTATTTTTAATAAGGGGCCGTGGAAAATTTTCTGGAGCATCAGGGGGGCCCCGGCTTAAAAAGTTTGGGAACCATTGCTCTACTCTAAGAAGTCGATCCTTTTGTATTAGTGCGCGGCGGTTTCCTGTGGTCGCTTTACTGTCAAAACAAACCGCTTCGTCCGTGAGAAGAAGTATTTCTCAATAAGCTTTCACGTTTAAATTAGCATTAATAAAATGTTGAGGATTATACAGATCAACTGTATAAGGTATAAAGTTTAAAAATCTTAATGCAGTCATTATTCGCAATTTTATCCTGCAAAATTTGTATAAATTGTTGAAAAATGGGATATTTATACTTTAAAAACTATTGAGGACCATACCACCTCAACGTAGGTCATTGAAATGCATGTACTTTTATTAACTTTAAAGTAAGAATTTAGCTACATTCAGTGCCCCTTTCAGACATTCAGTGCCTCATTGCCATCACTGATTATTGTACTTGTTTTAACAGCCTGTCCCATTCTTTTAGGTCCACAGGGTCGCTGTCGCCGTTTAATAGGTTGTCTCCCTTTTTCCTATAAATCTCAAGGGTTTCTAAGAAATAATTGAGTCTTCTCCAGTCGTCCGTTCTATGTAGGATCTTAAATCCGTCTGACCTAGCTTTAAATGATATGTTGTGCGAAGGCCGAAGCATCTGGGTTGCCCATCTGGATATGCCTAAAATGTTCTTTGATTTTGGTGTTCACTTTCCTCCTAAATTGTCAAATATAGTAGGAGTCCCACGTCCCACAGTCTAGTTTATGTATCCCGGAGCTCTGGTCGGGTGGTATCGGGTCCTTGGCTGTCCCAAGGAGCCTTCTAAAGGTATGGATACTCTTGTAAGAGATCCTGTGTCCGAACCTCTTATCTATTTTATCCAGTCCTCTACTGAGTTATCTATTGCATGGCAACATCCAGATATTGGCTTTCTCTGTTAATGATTACAGTGTGGTGGCTTCTGTATAGCATGTTTACTCTTGTGTTTGGGGATGAAATTACTTATTAGGTCTTCGCTGTAACCATTGCTGGCTGTGTAACTTCTAATTTTGGAAAACTCTTCTTCTCTTTGTTGATTGGTGAGAGGAAGGTTAAATGCTTTTTGAACCATCTGTCTGAAGGCTGAGATTTTGTGTGTGATGCAGTAATTAGACATTTTGATCGGCAGGGAGACTGGGGATAGCACATTAACATTTGAAGTATATATAAAACCCACGTTTGTGCCTAGATACATAGATAGAAAGTCTAATCAGTGGGTAGCACACAAAATCTCAACCTTCAGACAGGTGGTCCAAAAAGCGTTTAACCTTCCTCTCATCAATCAACAAAGGGAAGAAGAGTTTTCCAAAGTTATGCAGCCAGCAATGGTTACAGCGAAGACCTAATAAGTAATCTCATCTGCAAACACACGAGGAAACATGCTATACAGCAAGCCACCACCCTAAAACAATTAACAGAGAAAAACAATTTCTGGGTGCTGCCTTAAAATAGACAACTCAGTAGAGGACTGGATAAAATAGCTAAGAGATTCAGACATAAGATCTCTTACAAGAGTACGCATACCTTAGAAGACTCCTTGGGGCAACCAAGGACCCAATACCACCCGACCAGAGCTCCAGGGTATATAAAGTAGACTGTGGGACATATGACTCCTACTATATCAGCTAATCTAGGAGGAAAGTGAACATGTGACTCCTAACTATATCAGAATCAAAGAACGTTTTAGGCATATCTGGATGGGCAACCCGGATCCTTCGGCCTTTGCACAACATACCATTTGTATAGGCCATGAAGCTAGGCCAGACGTATAGAAGATCCTACACA
>JAHWFO010089603.1:281181-295705 GCA_023313115.1 Rhysida immarginata
AATTCTCTATGTATATGGTGGATCGAATAGGATATGATGAGACATTTTTGGACAACGTAATCTTTAGCGATGAGTCAACATTTTACATCAGCTGCAGAATCTGGGATACTGAATATCCACGTGACAAAAGAATGAAAAAATAAGAAGGAACTGAGGTTTGGAATCGCTGGTGGCCTCTCAACACAAAAAAATCTGAGATATGAAACTCTAGGTATGTACAGGGTGTGTATAGGGAGTGCAAGTGACTACGTCACAGCTGACGTCATTTGCGCGATGAATGGGCCGAGAGCCTAAGAAATGGGATCGCTGGTTCCAAACATTGGAACCCCGCAATATACGTACTAGTAACGTTGAAACGGGCGGCCAGTAAAAATGACATCTCTTAAATTATTATGTTAATTTGTATAATTGATACTATTATTAAGACATTTAATCCCATTATATAATTTATACATTAATATTAGAACGCTTTTTAGTCACTTTTAATCACTTAGCAAAAGAATGCCATCATTCGCGGATCTTTCTTTCTTTGGGAAAACGATAGATGTCTAAATCGCTGTTTTGGCTCCTTCTTGAGCAGTGAGGAACTAAACAATTTCACATCTTAAATGTACTATAAACACTGGGCTTATAGAAAGCGATTTTATTCCATCCCTACGTTGGAACCATGTTAAATCCCGAAGCGAGAAGACTTGTTTGGAACTAAATCGAGTCACGTGACTGAAGAATTCCAAGGACTGACGTCACACTTGCACTCCCTATAGGAAGTATCGGGAACAATCTTTTCCTGATTTGTAGTTCGCACCGAGCGTGCTTGTTGGTGTGAGGTCTGACCTTCAAAATGCGCCAAGCGTCAGTTACATGCAAGCGTTTGTTTAGGCTAGATCGAAGTTTTATGGACCCCTGTCGAGTGACTCGATGCAAGCTCAAAATGCAGCGAACGATTGAACAGCGATATGCCATCAAATTTTGTGTTGGACTGGGGAAATCGAGTACGGAGACATTGGGATGAAAGCATGTCACAAGCTGCAGTTTATAAGTGGCACAAGCTCTTCAAAGATGCCCGAGAGAGTGTGGAGGACGAGCCCCGCGTTGGACAGCCGTTGACGTCAAGAACAACGACAGCGTGCAACGTGTGCAAGAAGTGCTGAATTCAGACTGTCGGTTAACCGGGTGAAGCCAGCCATTGACGGAAATTGGAAATTGCATTACGATAATGCATCCAGCCAGACCTGCTCCAAGGTGACCGACTACCTGATGCAAAACAGTGTCTGCGAATGATTCCCCAACCCCCTTACAGTCCCGACTTGGCCCAGCAGACTTTTTCCTAATCCTAAAAGTGAAGTCCTCCCTCAAAGGACACCACCACGGGACCCCAAATGCCGTAAAAGAAGCTTGCATGCGTACCCTTAAAGACCTTCCGGAATTTGCCTACCAGGGAACCTTCAAGTTTTGGAAAAGCCGCTGGCAAAAGCGTGTCAACACTCAAGGGATGGACTTAGAAGAATTTTAAGGTTTTGTAGCAATATTTGAAATAAATCTATTTTTCTGATACTTTTTATACTCACCGGCAAGGTGGGGGTTAGTTTGCCGGAAATGGTAAAAATTGCCTTACTGTGCAGGTGTATTTTGACGTCACTGGATGACATCGAAACCAATGCCCGCTAAATCGAAACCTCAACAGAAACTAAAACATGGCGGCAATAAAAGCAGTCATGCGATAGCGACACTTGACGACTCGTTCATTTCCTTCACAATTCTCATTCTTTATACTATATATTTTAATTAAATAATAATGCCATTATAAGGAGGGACTTACGTAATTTATAATTATTGTAAAATGTACTTACATATTATCTTTTTAATGTGAACACAGGGTTAATGTTAACTATCCGCACATTGCGGATGACTGATCATGTGACCAAGGTAAGTGAAATTTATTGTGACTAAATAGAAAAAGGGTTATTCATCAGTTCATTAGAAGGGGAGGGGGTGTCTTTAAAATATAAAATCATTTACCTTGGTCTCATGTTCAGTCATCGCGCTATGTGCGGATAGTTAAGTGAACACAGAGACAAGGACGATAACGTATTTCTCGTTATCATTAGGCCTAGTTATCATTCCTCATTAAGATTTCGAATTGATTCATCGGAACCATTGGCAGTTAAGAGACAGAGATAATAATTTCGATATTATTTCATAATAACTTTATTTATGCAGGCATTAGGAAATATTAATTTATAAAATAGTAAGTTTACAAATAAACGTTTCTTCAGAAATACAACGTAAGAGTTTTGTTTTTACGTGAAAACGTTTTCTTTTGTGACCAGAATAATGGCTACCGCACACAGCCGGAAGTCAAGCTATAAGTCATCCAGTGACGTCACAATACGCATGCGCGTTAAGCACTTCTGACAAACTGGACCTACCTGTTTTTCTAGATTACCTTGTACTCAGCTTGTATTTTGAAGGCTATCCCTTCATTCTCTAACAACAAGATTGAGGCTCTTGCCATTGGGAATGAAGGTTTCACCATTTTTTAAGAGGTTTGTTTCATTTCCTATGTTGACCAAAGAAATAGAATTTTGTACAAGATATAGTTGATCATCTCAATTTAGAGAATCTCGTATATGTATATATATATTTTTTTTAAGTAAATATTATATGAACTGTTTAGTTTCTTCTAATTTTATATGTTAACATGTCATCATTTTCTTTAATTAAGGGCCAAAATTGTTCAAGCAGCCAACTGCAAAATCAAATCGCGGGATCATCATCAATGCTATTAACAGTGTGCTTGCTGGAGCTGTCAATCAAGAAACAAAAAAACGGGCACTAGAGGTATTTCATATAAATTTTTTTCTTTTTAATCCTTTTCTTTTTAAAGTAAATTTTTATGCCAACTTGTTTTTTATATGATAAGTCAACTAATTTAATTTGCCAAATAAAGTAAGAAAATTTCATTTTTATTTATCTTTCAGTATACGTATTTGTAGTACCGTAATTCTTTTTTTATGGCTGAACCTTGTATGCACATTTTCATTATGCTTAACAACTTAAATAGCAGTATGAGGTGATATGAATTTATGTGTTTCAAATTGCTCGTTTATGCTGTTTGGGAAGTGGATCTGGCAGGATTGAAGGGCAAAATTTATAATAAAAAATTTAATAACAATATAATAATAATAATAATAATAATAATAACAACAACAACAACCAAACACAGGCAGTCCTTGACTCATGACAATTTGATATAGGATTTTTTGATATTTTTATGATGTTGCATTGCAATGGCAGAATTAAATTTTTTGAAATATATTATTTTCTACTGTAATTTACTAATTCTTGTGTATTCTGGGGAGAATTGCATCTGGTCCCTGGGACTATCAGATTCCTAGTGATATAGAATCTAAACTTGACAGTCTTTCATGAGATTACTAATACATTATTTTACTATGTAAATGCCAACAAGAGCATAATGTGACTAACAAGGAGACTCCACGTACTCTGATTCACCGAGTTTGATATAAAAGAAAAAAATTCTACCTGGAGCCTTCACCCAATTAACTGCCCATGTAAAGCAATTTGATGAACTTTTCAAAATTTTCTGAGGAAAAAAAATTCAAAAAGTTTATCACCAAAGTATGCAGTTAATATTGCAATCGTACTCTACAATTCTGGTATTTATAAACTGTTCCATCAACCTCAACGCGAATACACACACAACTTTGATCAGCCATCAAAAATAATTGGAGCTTGGATTTGATGTGTTGTTAAACACACCATACTTCCTGATCTGCACCTCAGACTTATACATGTTTCATTCTCTTCAAAATTCTTGCATGGTATATGTTCAATTCAGATGAGGCTATAAATCATCACTTTATTCAGTTTTTCGCCTGTTAAAAATGAGTCCTTTTGTGAATGTAGAATTATGAAGGTCACTGAAAGATGGAAAAAGGTTATCGAACAAAACTGGCAATATATCATTAATATTTCATGACTTTTCTGACAACTCGATATATACAGGGTCGGGACACATTACTATGACCAACTGCTAGTATCTGGAATATCCACCTTTGGCGGAAAGCACAGCAGCTAGTCGACATGACAGAGAGTCAATAAGTCCTCGGAAGGTGGTTGCAGATATCTGGGACCATTCGACGATCAGTGCATCCCGTAATTCCATCACCGTGCATGGTGGAGGGTCCAGCTTGTGGACATGGCGATCGAGATGGTCCCACAAATGTGCAATGGGGTTGAGGT
Source organism: Rhysida immarginata (assembly GCA_023313115.1). NCBI lineage: Eukaryota > Metazoa > Arthropoda > Chilopoda > Scolopendromorpha > Scolopendridae > Rhysida > Rhysida immarginata. The sequence goes on from JAHWFO010089603.1 coordinate 285,448, forward strand.
CCAGGGAGTTTGATAGCTATGGGAGTAGCTTGAATTCATCCTCATGCTCCTTGAACCAGTCGTGGATAATTTTGGCAGTATGGTAGAGAGCATTGTCCTGTTGAAAGGTGACATCACCCTGAGGAAACACTGTCGACGTGAAGGGATGTACCTGGTCTGCGACGATCGTCAGGTAACGAACAGCATTCAGTGTACCCTCCAGCGGTATCAGTGGACTCAGACCATACCATGAAAACATCCCCCAAACAGTCGCACATTCCCCACCAGCCTGTCGTCTGCCAACGATGGTATTGGGATGCCTGTTCTCAGATGCTTCCCGGCGAGTTCTCCATCGTCTGTCAACTCTGTTCACCAGAAACCACGATTCGTCAGAGAAAGCAACCCTATGCCACTCGGCCGCTTTCCAATGGCGATACTCCATTGCGAATTGGAGGCATTTTCGGCGATGCACAGGCGTCAACATGGGTGCTGTTACCATACGCCGGCTCCGGAGCCCCAACCTCAAGAGGGATCGTTGCACTGTCTTGGTGCTGGCACGCCTAGTGGCCCCACTGTTCATTTGCTGTGTTAGTTGCTCAACAGTGGCACGCGAATTGGTCTTGGCCAGGTGTCGTAACCGATGCTCGCCTCTAGAATCGATGGCCTGTGGGGCCCCACAGTTACCTCTTCAGTTGCTCGAAACTATCTGGTTCTTCCAGTCGCGGTACGCCTTTACAACGGCAGCCCTAGAGCAGTTCACAAAGGTGGTCGTTTCTGAAATGCTGCCCCCCCCCCCCGCCTTGGCCCGATAGCCAATGATCATCCCCTTTTGAAGGTCCGACAGGTCACTTGCTCTGCCCATGACTGCGACAATTGCTGTGTTAACGGATGCTACTATACGTCTGCTGTTGTCAGCTTTTAATGGTATGAAATGATTTTTCATCTGCATACCATGGGACGTTCCAACATGTTCGAGGAGAGGTGGCCATATTAATGTGTCCCGACTCTGTATAGTCAAAAGATTCTGGGAATAGCAAAGTGTCCTCTACAGTTTAAATTTGATTTGTTATTTTCCCTTATCAGAGAAACCGTTTATAAGACAAGTTAATCAACAAGTGTTTGGCTTAATATCTTTCTTTTCCCCACCATAATAATTTTCTTAAAAAATGATCTTTTAAAAATGTTGCAGTGCTCAAATTCATTCAACAGGTCAAGGGAAGAAAATTTCACTTAACTGCATGAAATTGGATATTGTGATGGTTGAGACTACATGTGTTTGTAAATACATGGTCGAGCAACATTATTGTGACCACCATCTACTTGCCTTCAGTACTGCATAGCCAATAAAAAGAAGGCACATGCCACTGTGAATTTGCTTGGTGGGTATAAAAGTTGAGATGTCTGTACTCTGCACACACACACATCAATTCCCCTGCTATCATGGATAAAATGAATGATTTATCATATCTACTACTGTGTATGCTTTTGAGCCAAGGTTAGCATTTCCGAAATTCCACAGTTTGTGAACTGCTAGCGTGCTGCTGGGATTAAAATATACCATGATTGCATCTTAAATTTGAATTAAAATTGAAAGGGTAACATGTGCCATTGATTTTGGAATCAAAGAATTAAACGTCAACTAGGAAGATAAGTGCAAACCGACTGACATAAATCACTGCTTAATGCAAATGAACCAAGGGACTACCAGATGCATGTCAACAAGACAGTACAGCGAACTCTGCTCTGTATGGAGTTCCAAATCAAATGGATGGTCAAAAAGGTTAAGAAATTGCTAGAATTTACAATGCAGTACAAGAATTGGACCTCTTGTGATTGGCAAAGGGTTGCCTTCATGGATGAATCAGTTTCTGAATCATTGAGTGGATGGACATTTTTACTCGAAAATCAAAAATGATTCCATTTATATTCAATTCCTCTTTATTAATTTTGACATTTTTGCTCGTATTACCATAAATTTCCTTGTGCCTGTATAACGCTGTAATATTGTTAAAAAGATGTTACGCTCCACTGACGGTTTAGTTTTGTTTCGGCCTAGTGTTTTACCACCAGAGGTCAGGTTCATCTGGTCATGACTAGGGTGCCTGTAAGGAGAGTAGCGACAACTCGGGCTGTCGGCCATGTTTTTCCCAACGATTGAATTAGCAGAGGTACAATTTACGATACTTTTCAGCTTATTAAGAAGAAATGTAAAGATGGCCAATGCTGGTTAGCCTACCAAGCTTTTATTTGTATATTAGACAGTGGAGATTAAAAAAAGAAGCACATTTAATTTTCATAATAAATGTGATTATTTGATCAGCTGATAGCAAGTTCAAGAATTGATTTTTTCACCTTTTAGGCAAGAAGGGAAACTAACACTGAATAACAAAAGAGTTTATATTTAGCAGTCTGTACACATTTTATATTTATACAAAAATAAAAATTTGACATCTATTTCAAAAGATGGAAAAAAAAAAATACTCAAGTATCAATGATTAGTTTTAGGAAAAAAATCTAGATTAACTTTTACGTTCTTTTTATTGTGGAATTGTTCTAATGTCACTTTCTCGTGTTTGCAAGTTGTAAATAAATTAAAAAATATGAACCAAAATTATAAAAGTTGCGTCTAGGTGTTAAAAGAGATGAAAATTTGGCAAAACTTTTTGCACGAACAACTGCGCTCGTCATTAGGCCTCGTTGATCACTTCACTGTCTAGCAATTAAATAACAACTGAAAAATAAATTTTGATGCTACAAACTATCTATAAAATACTTAAATTTCAAGTTTCATTTTCCAAAATTTATCTCAGTTTGAATATTTTCATGATTTAAATATGTTTTGTTTATTAAATGTTATTTTTACTATTGGTTTTACGGTTTGTTTAAAATTTTTCAAGATAATAAATTTGCTCGTTGGGGAGCACAAATCAAGCTAATGACTCAAAAATCGAGGAATAGGATCCTCATTCAGTTATCTTTTGATCGTTTAGTGAGAAAGTTTTTTTCGACAATAGTCAACTTCTTTATGAGAAACACTTTTCTCCCAACCATCTAATGTCTCAAGACTAGGCTCATTCAAAGACAAAATTTATCTATATTTAATAGAAATACTTTATTTTTATTCAAAAAGAAATATCTAAAAAAAAGAATGATTACATCTTATTTGATTAGTTGTGTTAGTATTAAATGATGAATGAATAAATATTATCAATAAACGATACACTTAAGGTGGCTCATCTAATGTTAAAAAAAAAAAAGGAAGGTCTTTGAAGTTTGCTTAAGATGTTAAGAATTGAAACATGCAGTGTCACGCAAATTGCACTTTCCATTTAAAGTTAAAGCATTAAAAATACACGAGGGCCCAGATAAAAATATTTGATCACAGTACACTTATCTGCAAGTGGATGGATGATGATGCACTGAAATACCATCTACGTTCTACCACTGCGGTGTTCCGTAGCTGTTGATTGAAGCAGTCGTAGACACTCGGGGATCCCGCCAAATTCTGTCGCTCCTCTCCGTGGATCAGAGGCAGGCTCCTTCCCCACTCTGGGTCAGCAAGAAACTGCTCGGTGAAATCAGGTTGAGCCCAACACTGCTTTTGTCCTAGGCGTACAGGAGTCTCTGTCGCTGAACATGCGCTTACAGCTCGCACTAGATATGACTTATGTTCGCTGCACTCATCCACTCCGAGATTGATTAAAGACATTGTGTCTCGCATATTGACAGTTAGTTACATGAGGAACATGACAGTTCCAAACCTGCATCTTTGTCATGCATGGAGAACATTTATTGTTCTGGATGCGTCAACTGGCTGATCATTTTCAAGAGAAAAAATAACGGGCTTTGTCTTTGAGAGAGTGAACGATTCAGACAGTGAGTGACTGCATCCGAGAGAGAGAGTAAGTGTAAGAGAGAGATTTCGTGCTCCCGCCTCCCCTTCTTATAGGCTACGCACATTTTCAAAAATCCCACAACTTTTGAAATAATGCTCAACTCTGATTTAATTAGTGCAGAGGCGTTACATGAAACCAGCGCTCACTATCATTCAATCGGTTTCATTCATTTTTCCACGACCGGCAAAGATCATAGAGAGATGCTGAAGCTTAACAATGGAAAATTCCCCCTCCCCTCCTAGATAGCATCTCTAAAGCAGGAAGGCGGGAATACAGATTCAATGAGCAAACAAGAGAAAAGTAATAAAATTCTTGTGAGCCATATGTTGAGAAATTAAATAACACTTATATTTCCTTAATATAATTTTTTTTCCATGGACACTGATCATGTGGCCCTATTGCTTCTTATTTCACCACATTGTGATGGATTTTATAGATAGGCGATTCAATTTATGATTACATGGAACTTTTAATAAGTATATTGAAAAGTTAACACTTTAAAAGTAAAGTGCATAAAGTTGAGATAAACCACGTTTGAGATTGAAATGCACGAGGTTGCCCCCTCTCCCTAGTCAAACTAAATTCCAGATTCACGGTCCTCAACTGTATAGTTGCATTGTCCCCAAAGTGTACAAATAAATGTAGAAATGTAAGTGTGAACATTTTAACTTTGTTCAAAATCATAAAAACTTTTTTTTTTTTTTTTTATAACAAAGACAAGAATGTTCACACTTACATTTCTACATTTATTGATGTTATAAATCACCAATATATTTATTGTATTTTGTATTTTGGTTATTACCAAGTAATCATCTCTCATAACAATCGTATGGTTATTACCACTTCCAATCATCAAGATTAATTGCATTTTGGTTATTAGCCCAATTGGTAGAGTCATCGGCCATGATAGTCGAGGTTCCTGGTTCGAATCCAGGTCGCAGAATTTTTCCTTCCATTTTTCAATTGAAAAATCATTACCTATGCTTGGAGACGTATCTCCAGTTAATAATTATTATTTTCCACTTGTATTTTGGTTATTTTAACATACAATGACTATTGTATGATGTTAATAAATCACCAATTTACAATTAATTTATAAGACCTTTCCTCCCCCATTAAAGTCATTTTGGCTTACTAACGTGAGTCATACCATAAAAACAGTAGATGCAAACAAAATTTTATTTCTCGTGACAAGTCAAAAATGGGGATCGCATGATACAAGAGGATAGCATTTTTGCTCATTTTTTGGGCTGAAAAAGTGGAATCTCATTATACAAGGGAATTTACAGTAATTCTTCCCGTTTTTTATCATTTAATTTCATTGAACATTCCTCAAACCATTTCCTCATAAGTTGCAGTTCGTGGCCCATCTCAGGTTGAATATTTTTTAAAGCTGGATTCTCACTATGGCAGATATTGTGATGGAAAGTATCGATAGCATAGAATTACGGTGACAGGATCGTGAATATTGGGCATAAAACGGCATAAAAACCAACCAGTGCTGGGTTCTATCTGGTTTTCCACCCAAATTTCGCTCTTTTTTGACCACAATTCCTTGTCACGGAATCCGTCATTAGTGTGAATCTAACCTAATTAATTTCCAACATCTTATTGATCCTCTCCCATAATATCAAGCTGCTGTTTGTGCTGCACACAACAGGTATTCTGGTTGCTAGCTGGTGGTTATAATAATGTGACTTGACTGTGCATTAAAACCGTTATTACAGAAATTTAAATTTATAAGATACACTATGATCAAGAAATTTAGTGAAAACGTTTAAGTTAATTTGGCTAGATTGGGTGAAATTTGAAAATTGACTATTTTAGCAACATCTAAGTGACTAATGGGAAAAAATACACAGCAATAAATAAGTTTATAAAAAATTGGCTTTCAAAACTTTATTGTTCTGTTTTTATTCTGTTCTATCCATAAATTTAGCCTGGTTGTAACTATTAATTTTAATTATATTTTAGGAAATTGCCCAGTCTGATAGCAAACACTTCTTAATTCTTTTTCGTGATTCTGGCTGCCAGTTTCGAGCTCTGTATTCTTATTCGCCAGAAAGGGAAGAAGTATTGAAATTATTTGGCACTGGTCCAAAACAAGTCTCTGAACACATGATAGATCGTTATTATAAGTAAGTTTCAGTATATGTTCTTTTTTAATTAATTCATTCAATTTCATTCTGTTGGTATAATCTCTCCTTGTCTCATATATAACAGTTTTTACTCATCATTATACTTCTTATAGTTCATTTCTAGCAGCGTGGTTGATCATTGGGGATCAAAGTGACCTGGGTCTGCCAATACTAGAATGCATATTGGATAAAAAAATTTAAACATTGTTTTGAATTAAAAAGTTCATTACTATTCACAAACAATATGGAAAAGCCTATGTTGATTACTGCATATGAAGATGAACGCAGGAGTGTTCAAAAATCTTAGCACAGTCATGTCAATGATTTTCTTTATTCTTCAGCTTTGATTTTGTCGTCCGTCAGATAAGGTGAAGTTTGCAGTGGGATTCTGGAATCATTCAGGAGGATCATTTGATTTTCTCTTTCCAGCATTGGACAGTTTCTGCTTGTTGTGTATAATAATGAACTTTTTTTAAAAGAAGGCATCTTGGTTGACAACTCATTGGTTGTTTTTAAAATAACCAAGACTTTTTCAATTAAAATATGCAAACAATCTTCTATGTACGAGGCATGTTTTTTAAGTAAGTACCGTTTTGGAATTAAAAAAAGACGTGCAAAGATATCGCAATAATTTTATTTTTACATGAAAGCCTGTACCTTAATCTACTTTTCTACATAATTTCCGTGAATATTGAGGCACTTGTCATAACGTGGCACCAGTTTTTGAATACCCTCCTCATAAAATTCTGCCGCCTGACTTGTTAACCACTGTATCACAAATGTTTTGACTTCGTTATCGTCTTGAAGACGCTGACCACCCAGGTGTTTCTTCAAGTGCAGGAACAAATGGTAGTCGCTGGGCGCCAGATCAGGGCTGTATGGAGGATGATCTAGAGTTTCCCATTTAAAAGATTTGATGAGATCTTTGGTCCGATTAGCAGAAAACGATACCCTTACTCAACTTGCCACGTCTTTTGTTCTGGATTGCACGACGCAGATTGTTCAATGTCTCACAATAAGACGCTGCATTGATTGTCTCATTACGAGGCAGAAACTCCACTAGCAATACTCCTTTTCTGTCCCAAAAAAACTGTGCACATGATTTTCCGGGCAGAAATTGTTTGCTTAAACTTCACTTTTTTGGGTGATGATGAATGTCGCCATTCCATGGATTGTTGTTTCGATTCTGGTGTGACGTAGGCCACCCATGTTTCGTCACCAGTAACAATTTGGTCTAAAAAATCTTCACCTTCATTGTGGTACCGCTCAAGGAAAGTCAATGCATGCCTAAACGTTGGGTTTTGTGCAAATCCGTCAACATTTTTGGAACCCAACGTGAACACAATTTCCGGTAATTCAAGTTCTCGGTCACAATGCGATACAAAACACTACGAAAATATTGAGGAAAGCAGTCGCACAATGATGAAATTGTAAAGCGTCTGTTTTCTCTCACCTTTTCGTCCACTTTCTGCACCAAATCTTCATTAACGACCGAAGGACGCCCACTCCGTTTTTCATCATGCACATTTGTGCGGCCATCTTTAAATGCTCTCACCCATTTCCTTACCATTCCATCACTCATAATGTTTTGTCCGTACACTTCACAGATCTCACGATGAATATCGATCGGTTTTACGCCTTTAGCACTAAGAAATCGTATAACAGCCCGTACTTCACAATCGGCGGGACTCACGATTGTCGGAGGCATCTTAAACACTCAGTAAACAACGTATACAATGAAGAATCAGACTGTAATGGCGTCAGTGCGTAGACAAGAGATGTAGTTAACCAGCGCGCATGCGCGGAACGCCGACCGTAGCGCTGCGGCGGCGGAATCGCAAAACGGTACTTACTTAAAAAACATGCCTTGTATTTGGATCAACCTGTAATTAAATAGTGCAAAGTTATTAGACATTACAACACACAATTTTCTTTCCAGTTGCTGCTACTATATGTAATTGTGGAATGAATATGTGTCTATGGAATAATATGTGAGGCTAACTTTAATAATCTCCAAAATGCTTGTTTGAAAATTTCTAGTTCAAGTAATATTGTTGTGGAAAATGGAAGTTTCAGAATTTGCCTGTTGGAAATTTTACGTCATGCATTTAGTCGTCCTCACTTCAGCTAAACCTTATTAATTGGAGATGTTTTGGGGTTTGTTTGGTTTTTGCTATTAGATGGCTGTTTGCCCATACACAAATGTAGATTCTGATATCCAAATTCTTTAATGTATAAATGTAGTGATCGGCAAGTCTGCTTCCAAATCCATGCATAATAATCATCACCATTAATAGTCAGTTGCATTATTGGAATTAATCCCGTTTCCCCCATGCATAAAAACAATGGCAGAAACTGCAAAGCAGAAAAATTTTATGACATCACTTCCTGCTTTTGTCTCTTCTGCCCGACTGAAAATTTCTGCTTTTTGGGGTTGGGTTGCATTCAACTTCTGTGGCAAAACCAGCTCAGAAAATGACTGATTGCTTAGCCAATAGAAAACGATCTGTGCAGTGATGCCACAGTGACATTCTGTCTCTCACACAAAATAAAAATTTCGGACGCTCAGCTCACGAAAATGAAGAGGGTGAAAAAGAAAAATGATATGGAAGCGCATATTGAAGAGGTGCAAAATATTTTTTTATTAATACAATTGAATTAATACAAATTAAATTGAATAAACAACAAATGAATACAAAAAATCAATGATTGATAAGAATGAATGAACTGTGTTCTGTGTGCAGTTGAAGCCGACACTTTAGATCGATCGACGGCTTCAGTGAAGTGCACTAGCAAGGTGCAAAAATGCCAAATTACAAGAACGAATGGTGCTTGGGGTAGAAGAATTCTATTGTCTTTCATCCTTTTGAGTTTCTGTCATGTGGAACACGCCTCTGGAGCAGAAAGTAAAAAATACACCTTGGTTTCTGCTCTTTGTTTTCTGCTTGTGGGAACCACACTTTAGTTGATGTAGTTGCTGCTTCTTATTTATTCATGTTTTTGTTGGGCTTTTTCCTCTCTCAAGTGTCATGATTTGATTTTGATTTGTCACTATCAAAATTTAAAATTTATCTTGGAGTCACTTGAAAATTGGCTATATGCTATTTAATCTCTAAACCGATACATAGTCCGTATTAATTCAAAAGTGATTTAAACTTTTTTAGAATATTTCTTAACTAACGTTCTCCAACCAGCAGCAAGCACACTAGCCAATCATGAATCAGCAGCGTGTGCAATCCTCCACATGCAAAATTCAATTTTCACTGTAGGAATTTTCAGACATATTATTATTAATATTGGCAGATAATAGCAGTATTCTTATATTCAAGCTTGTACAATTTAAGAAGCTATGAATTTAAAAATTCACCCAACTTTGCACAGCATTAAAACACAAGCTGTATCCACCATCATCACTTTCCACGGTTTCTTTTTTAATAAATTAAAAATATTAACTACCGTTGATAAAAATTGATGGTTACTTAATAAATACTGAAAAAATGTTGGATCCTTGGTTATGTGTATCGGATTAGAAATTTATGTTATCGGATGTGTGTGTCAACAGAACGAAAGAATTAACTTAATTAAATATGGCACGCAATGATGTTCGTAATGGAAGTTATGTGACCTGGCAATACCATCTTTAGCCAGCGTCAATGTTTGACATTCACAACGCAAGTTTTGATTGTGAGCCAGCCTTAAAGGTGTCACAATCTGGCATTTGCCCTTCCATAGATCAGTCCTCAACAGCATTATGATGGTCATGAGATTTGTAAAATATTTCTTTCCCCTTTTCCAGGAAAAGTTGATGCCCATATTTATTATTGATAGTGCTGCTTCTTATTTATTCATGTTTCGGTTTAGAGGTTAATCTCAGTTTGTAACTAAATATTCAACTGCTTTGATTAAAAAAATTTCAAGACTAGAAATTACAAGGTGTCCTACACCAAACTGAACACTGGTTTTTATTAAGAACTTAACAATAATAATGATATTGTTATGAAATTTTCAATAGATTTTGTGTGTGAAATTTGATGACATCAAAACAAGTTTTGGAAGTGGCACCTTGTATGTGTCCAAACAACATAGAACTCTCTGCTAATATGTCCTGTGTCATTGACCGAAATACTGTTGTGATGTTTGCTTTGACGGCATCTATGGTTCTTGAACTGTTTGGATATACTCCGTTCTTTAGAAATCCCCAAAGTACATGAAAACTTCGGTTTTCCTATTCCAAGCCGAACTGGA
>JAHWFO010089603.1:305705-342485 GCA_023313115.1 Rhysida immarginata
TCAACTGGAAATACTGATGATGTCCGAAAGGATGAAAATCGATTTTATCTAAACATATTAATAAACCATTGTATTGTAAAATGAACGTTATAGAATTATAACTATATCCACTATACAATACAACGTGTGTAAAATAAAGAACAGTAAGATAAATTTTAATTATCACTTATTCTTTAAGAAAATGAATTACTCAGAATTTATCATAAATTTTTAAGATCCTTTAATATGCTATATTTTATAAATTTGTACAGATATAATTCAGGAGGAAAAAGTTTCATGGAAATCCAAACAAAGCATCTGACAGTCACCATTGATGCCTTTACAATCCACAATACTCTGTGGCAAGGTAAACGAGGGGCAGTTCCCAAGAAAGAGTTCTTTTAAGAAACTGAGTACAAGCTTCATCATGGCAGCTGAACAGCAGCAAGCAGAATTCTGAAGAACCAACTGGCCTTGGCTCACAATTATTACTACAACAGACACTCCATTCATAAAAGTCTGTCTGATCTGATTCTGGCCAAGTGTTGACCTATCTTTGAACCGAGGAAGACATAGTATCTAATGATTATGAAATTCTTTTCTTTAGACAACATGGGGGAAATAACCAATTACAAATAAGCTTCTTCCTTCTGTATATGCATTTTCATTCTTTTTGTTTCCCTTTTTATTCCTTCATTGAATTTAATAATTCTAACAATCATTCAAAAATCTTCCTTCAACTGTACTTCAAGGTAGCAAAAAATTTCTATTTTAAATATTTTTTAGGAAAAAATGAAGTTGTGCTCTCGTTTTCTGCCTTTCTGTTGTTTAATTTTTGTAATAATGCAGGACAATATACTTTAGTGTCTTTGGTTGGAAGAATAATATCATGTGTAGGAAAAGAAAAATAGTCATGAAAACCCCTGAAATAAGATTCATGATCATTTTATTGTGTTTTACAGCATAATTTTCAAGAACAAGTTATGACTTGTTAATTCCAAAAACCTATTTTGGATTTGTAGTTAAAAAATTTTTTTTAAACATTTTTGTCGTTTTTATACCATCTTGTCTGGATTATTAATTATCCATTGAAATCAAAATATTCTTTTTCTCTCAGATTTATTGGGTCTTTCCCTTTCCTTCCCCCTCCTTAATAAATATGTGCATGTCATTATTTATTTTTTTTCTTTATTTTTTTTTCTTTTTTGTTTTATATTTTCTTTTATATGTAAATAAGAACTTAGTAATGTATACTTTTTATTGTATATAGTATATATCAGTGAGAAACCTGATGAAATTTTATATTAGTTGTTCAGTTTTTCCTTTAAATCATTCATTTAATTTTCTTGCTTGTTCTTCCTTTGAAATATCTTTTTTATTGTGATTGTTTTATCCTTTTCAGTAGCAGGATTTTATTTATTAATAAAATTTTATTGGCTCTATCTGTATAAAATTGATTATGATTCCTTTGTGCATTTTTTTTTTCTTTTTTTACATGTGAATATTTGTTGGTTGCATTAGGAAAGATATTTATCTTAAAGGGGCGGGGGAGGACATTTATAATTTTCATTGTTTGGATAAATTCTATACAAATAAATTAAATTGTAACAATTAACAATAAAGATACTGGGGGAGAAAAAAATGAAAGCTGGATGGTTAGAAGAAAAAAAAATGCAAATGGAATTCCTTCTTTCCCACCATAGCATTATATTTTTTGATATTTACTTTAAAACTCTTAAAGGGATTAATTTTGCCTGCCGGTAAAGGAAACATGAAATCCCAAAAAATCGTGTATCGTTAATTTTCCAAATTAAAAAAAACAACAACAAGAATTAGAAATCTACAACAGGTGAAGGAATTAAAAATACCAGAAGGTGCTTTTTCTAATCCTTTTACTTTACATTCTGCTACTGGTCCAAGGGTCTATAAATTATTCCATGATATAAATACTGTAGTCATATCACACTGCAAATAATTCTTATGCAGACTGGGGGAAAGGGATATTGATGAAATGTTAAAACTAAAAGGATATAAAATTGGAAATTGTTCATGTTCAATAAGACTGCCATTTGCCATAATGTTCTCATGATTTTTAATATTGTTTTCTGTGATAAAATTATTGATAAAAATTCCATTATGTTTTATAATTAAATAGAATATAAAGTTTGCATTAGATAAAAACAGCAAATTTTACACAAAAAAAAATGAAAATGGAATAAAAGTGAAATTAACATTAAAAAAAAAAAGAAGAGAGATTTGTTTTTCCTAAATTTAACAAGTCACAAAAACAGCACCAAAAAATGACTAAACCTAATTTGAATATGATTAAGTTATAAATTGAAAAAAGACTAACTTTTTACTATAATGATACAATTCTTGTATATCATTTCTTTAATGTTTCAGAATTTGATAGTGACTATAAAGGGCTTTATTTACTTTATACTTTATTCGACAACAGCAGTGATTTATGTTAAGAAGAATTTTGAATCAGTAGTAAATTTATAGAGATTTCTTGAAAAGCAGATAATTCCTGAATGTCAAAGGCATCTGCTGGTCTCTACGTTTGTTTCCCATAATTTGGTCATTTACATACATCTGTAGTTTCTTAAGTTTATGCATAATCTTTGATTATATTTAAGAAAATAACTCTGTTTTATTTAGCAAGATAGTTCCTCACACGAGGAGAAAACAAAAACAAACAAACAAAAAAAAAATGTTAGTAATTTTTTCTTTATTTTATTTTATTTTTTTTAAGTTAAATTCATATATAATAAAGAGGCTTAGACAGCCAGAACTAGCAAAGCTAATGTAATGATAATTGGCATATAATGCATTAATGGATCGTATTAATGTATTATTTAAACTAATGTATTAAATTATGAAATGATTGCATTCATCCGAGATCAGTAGATAATTTATTGGTGTGGATAGTGTCAGAAATCCAGTTATTATTCTTTTCTTTTAATGACATCCTCTCTGTCTTTTCATATAAATATTTTGTATTTTTTGGAAAGAAGATTAATCTATCAGGAACCAAGATGTAAAAAATTCTTTTCTCAAGTTACGTCATGCAAAGCTAACAAATCATACGGGATAAAGAATGAATTGTGTGACAAAATAAATGTTCATGTTATTTATTGCCAGATATGAACTGTGGTCATCTTGCCAATTCTTTGATATTTTTTTTTCATTCAGCCTACGAATGTGGGAAAAAAATTATAAATATTCAGACGAAAACTGTACATTATTTTCTATTTATTTAAAAATAAATGTTGCAATACTTTTACGTAGAATATAATTTAAATGTTGAGAGCCAACACTTTTATGAATATTTTTTGAAAAATTGTGTGGCTGTTTTTAAATGAATTAACTGCAAGAGATTTTTTCTATTATTATGACATTAACTTTTCTTTTGTAATAACAATGACGAACAATTTTCAGTCTTTGCATTTCATAGAAGCTTATGTGAGTAAATAAAGTATTCTGCATTAACTTTTTAATTGTGTGTTGACTTTTTAATTTATTTTTTTTCCCTTTTGGATTGAATACACTCAGGCGTCACATGAATTAAATTTAAATTTATTGTTGGCTAAGCAAACTTCCAAGAAAGTGTAGATGATTCAAAGCCCGAGACAGGAGTTAGAGTGGAGTCTTTCTTGGTTCAAATGGATGATTTCATTCATTTGTTAAATTTGTTTCCTATAAAAAAAAATAATAATTACAGAATTGCAATCTGGAATGGGTGACTACTTTTATATTTGCTATTTCAAATCATATTGTGTTATATACAGTACAAGAGGCATTCAAAAATTAATGCATCACAATTTATATCTGCGACACTAAAAATAATACGTGGCTGAAATTTTGAGGAGTCCTTATTTGAACCCTTTGCCTCTGTTGTATGAAGTGCCACCTGGCAACACGATAGTGTTAAAAATGGTGGGTTGTCATTAATGCACATTACAAGTTTCACCGTGTTGCCTCATCCACCCTATAGTCCCGGCTTGGCACCATTGGACTTGCGCATGTTTGACCTTTTATAAAATTCACCCTGTGGATCCAGTATGAGTCCACTGATGACAGTGTATGAGCTGTGAAAAAGTGGTTGCATGAACAGGATCAAGAATGGTGCCGACAAGGAATATGTTCTCTTCCGGAGCATTGATATAAAACCAAAAATAACAGAAGGAGAATTTTTGAAAAATAGTTGGTAGAACTGATGGTTGTAGCAGTGCAATGCCTGAGTTGCAAAGTTGTATAGTCTAGACTTTCAGAGAAATCAATTGTGCATTACTTTTTGAATGCCCCTTATACCAGGTATGTAAATATGAAACCGGAATTTTTATATAGAAAATACACATTTATTGTATGAAAATGATAAAAAATATTTTATTCGAATTATTGCCCATTGCTGGCTATACATTTTTCCCACTTGTCAGACAATTTGTGGATGCTACACCAAAAAAACTTGCTCTTTTGAGGCAAACCAGTCATCGAGCCATTTTCGTAAGAAGTGATGCACTGCTCACGAAGTGCGTGTCCCATCAATGCAAATAAATAGTAATCAGACTGAGCCAATTCTGGTGAGCAAGCCACATGCGAAAGTATTTCCCAACCAAACGCCTCAATTGTTTCCTTGATCAGGTTTGCTGTATGTTGGTGCAATATCATGAAGCAAATTACTTTGTGTCACCTTTTTTGATATTCTGGTAATTTTACACGCAAAGCTTGATTCAAGTAAAATGATGAGATATTATGCCCACAATTATTATACACTTGATTCAAGTTGATCATTTCTTGTTGATAGCGTTCAGTATTAACGGTTTCGCCAGATTTCAGCAGCTCATAATAGATTACACTCTTCCTCCAAACACCAAACAGAGAGCATCGTTTCTCACGTCAAAATCGTCACTTGTGAATTTTTTAAACCACTCAAAGCACTGTGATTTACCAAGAGCATGCTCACCATAAGCTTTGACAAGCATTCTATGCGATTCTGCAGCAGTTTTCTTCAAATGGTAACAGAAAATCAAGGCTGTCTGCAAATCGTAGTTTCCAGGCACAAAATTCGACATGTTCAACGCTATTATAAACTATGCTGTTGTATGAAACTTGTATTGTTGTGAATTGAAAATCTTTGTCAAATGTCAGAGAAGGAAAATGGTGCTAACGACTCAGTTTGACAGTAACTGCATTGACAGCTAGGGCCATCTATGGACAAATTCCAGTTTTATATTTATAGACCTGGTGTCCAAAATTTGTGAGCACAGGATGGCCTTCAACATCGCGTACAGCAGCAAATGTGGACACGTTGTCGTGTTTAATTATGGCAAACGGGCGCATAACATTTGATGAGCTGCAGAACGAAATGGGAATTACAGGCTATTGCCCGTAGACGGTTCACCAACACACCCAAAGAATGTTTGCCACAGGCAAATGACTGAAGTGCATACACTTGAATGAGGAGTATGTCTAATTTATGTAATACGCAGTTTTTGTTAATAAATTATTTTCCACCCTCTGATTATTTTTGTGTCAATAATTTCTGTACGACCCTAGTACAGGGTGATCCAAAAGTAATTTCATCCAAAGATATATACAGTGTAAACAATCACGGAAGAAAGCACACTGGTGTGGTTTTTTTTGCGTGGAAAAGCTACCAAAACCTGATTTTGAGTTGAATTCTCCTCACTTTCCGAGATGTTTAGTTCCGAGCAAAAACGGGCGCGTCAAGTAGATGAACAATTTTATACATTATAGGCCTATATATAAAGTGAAAACCATTAATCATACAGACATCAAATTTGCAATGGAGATTCTTTAATCAATGCGACACTGATTCATAGCTTCTTCATGGTAACCTAATCAAAGCCCCTTAATCCATGCTGGCTTTGAGCTAATTCACCTTCGTTTTGTATCTGGAAATAATATTACACACTATTTCGCTTGGAAGACATGTTTAAAGCGATTTACTACTAATGTGAATGAAAGCACTGCTGGTATAAAAAAAAAAACAAAAAAAAAAACAACAGGCGCTGGCAATTGGAGACCAGTGGATATCGTAATTGGGTGAATTTGACGATTATTGCTCGATTATATCCTATTCATTGGATTCATCAAAATTGACATAGGTATCTGCTTCGGTTACGAAAATAAAAGGGGGGGGGGCTCATTTTTGTATCCACCCTGGGCAAACTGACTTTTGGATCACCCTGTATAATAGCCACCATTGTCCTGCGATGTTAAGATGACATCGATAAATTAGACAAATCCATAGATGTATATTCGATGTTTTCAATAAAAATGAAAAAATCAAAACAAAGCAATTTTTGACAAATTATTTTTATTTCTTAAGTTTACATAACTCATGATGAGACAATGAATTCAAGATTAACATTTTTTCCAGATAATCAGGATTTAAATTGCACAGTTTCTCCCCAGTTGTATTCCCAGCTTTTGAAAAGATATAGTTCCGAAGGAACTGAGGTGGCGGTATAGAGAAATATTTCAATGTATTTTCATACATGTTAAAACTATACTTTCCTAAAGCTTTCCATGTTTCAAGTGGATTGCCAATATGTGGTTGTAAAGGAGCTTGTATAATATCTTTTGGAATCTGCTTGCGAAGCACTTGCATTTGTATTGTCAATATTTAAAATAATTCCAACATTTCTGCAAGTGGATTCCCATATATCTGCGTTGTTGACACTGCGTTTGGTACAATTGGATTCGGTATAATTAACTTCGAAAGAAGCTGAAACATGGAAAGCAGCAGAACAAGCAGATCCACTTATGAAATCTGCCTTCTCAAATATAGGGTCACGAGCGCGTTTTTTTTCCAGTTTGCTAAATTTGCACATCAGACGGCGCAACGCCAGGCACACCAATGTTTTTTTCCGATGTATTGATGGTTCAAAACATTGAAACATCGATTAATCACTACACAAAATCATCGATGTTTCGAGGTAACTTCGATTCATCACAGGACACTATTACCCATATCAAAAGCTCCCAGGACGAGCATCAGAATCATCATACACTTCACTGGTGAAAGCGCCGATTTAAGTCCTACTTCCAACACTTCAGGCCAAAGCAATCATCCAGGCACATCCAGATAGGAAGTATGAAAGACACATCCAGGTAGGAAGTATCCAGGATGTGTACTCATCCAGGTAGGAAGTATGAAAGACGAGCAATACCTTCATCTTTTAATTTTGGTTTCCATAGTAAATACGAGTGTACGTAGTGCGTGCGCGTGTACCATTGATGGCGTGTGTCTCGCGTGCTGCGAAGCATCGATGAGCATCCCTCGTAGTAAGACTTTACTTCCAATATTAATTAATAATAAACTACTATTTGTAATAATTTAAGAAATCGACATTTTTATTTAATTCGCATTTATTATGTTTGCATTAATACTTAATTACAATTAACTCTGCATTATAATTCATTACCCAACCTCACTCACAATTACATTTAATGTGCTTTTTTTAACCTTTGCTAGTGATTCATTGCTGGTTTTGTTTCCCGATATCTTTTTTTTGTTTGTTTGTTTTGTTTTGTTCTTTTTTTTACCCTCTCTTCCAAAAATGTCAACAGAGCTAACGCTATTTAATGCGGTATTTATATCGGGTGGCGCAAAAAGGTGTTAGAAAGTTTTTGTCTACTGCGACATAATATGAGGTTATAGATTCTTGTTATCATATTTATGCTGTAACGGACATCTTGAAATTTAATGCAGAAGGTTTTCAAAGTAATTCCCATCTGCTGCAATCAGTGTCTAGAGCCTTGAACTGAATTCCGTGGTGACTCTCTGAAGAACATCATTTTCGACTGCACCAATCTCTCTGGAAATGTAATGAGACATCAGTAAGTGAGCTATATAGAATGTTCAGAACTGCAATAGATCTGTATCATAAGGAAAATCATTTACGGCGTACGATTAAACCACAGTAGACAAAAATTTTCTAACACCTTCTTTGCGCCACTCGGTAGGTCATTTTGATATACAAAGAATGGTTACTGGTTTAGTAGCACTTGCCTTATAGATGCCATATGAAACCATGTGGTACCATTGGAACTTTCAATGCTAAGATATGTCATGTAATATATCAAACACCTCGTAATAACGTGTCATGAGTGAATATAACGAGAAAATAATGATAGTGGGAATTGGTTTTGTAGCACGTGTTCTAATGGTACGAATTAATATTGTTAGAACTTTCAATGCTAAGATATGGCGTGTAATATATCAACCAACTCCTTACGAGTTATTATATCTTTTGTTATCCATAGCTTATTTGTATCAATAGCATAATGCTGTTAGGCTTAATGGTATCTAAAACTCATTACTGTTATACATATTGCCAATTAATAGTAGTTAATCGCTTGCTTCAATAGTAGATGATAACGTAGAAACACTTTAGTAATTCAACTAGCTGAGATGCCCGTCTTCGCCGAGCTTTTCAAGGCAAAACGAAAGCGGGGTATCAGTATCTATAAACTCTAGGTATATACCAATGTCGTTTAAGGACTTGTTAATTTTCATTGCATAAGCTGGGACTTGTTACTTCTCATTATAAGCTGGGCGAACAGGAAATTGTCGACGTTCGAACTGCACAAAATGATCAGTCGCCTGTAACGGTATTGTTGGTATTAAAACGAATTGTTCCTGCTTTATCCCCGCTGACTATTGTAGCTTGTAATGAACCTGACTATTCGGAATTGGCTGTTGTATTGCTCAATGCCCCAAACGTTCAACCTAATGACCGTCGACCCTACAATATACTGACAACTTCGGACGTTCCTGTTGTTTTAACTGGCAGTGGAGTCAGTGCACATCGTGATATTATTTTGCGCCAGCCACAGATAGTAGGATTCGTCGGGTTTTAGAAAATGACCTATCTTATGATCCTCTGCACTATATGCTTATGTTTTCATACGGAACGCAAGGGTGGCATATTACCGTGCAGTCGAAGAACAATGCTCATACAAAACGTGTTGCGATACGCCCCTTTTATGCTTACTATCTTCAAATTTGTCACGTACATGTTTAAGCTCGGAGAAGACGGGCATATAAACGATGTCCCAAAATGAGCTGGCATTTTAATTTTTTAATGAAACACATTTTTTTTCATTGGAAAATTTTTAATATTTTTGCTTTATTAGAAAGTAAAAATGTGGAGTTATGAATGATACAAAACATCTGACCATCTGACAAATGACCACCCCGGCCTTGATGCTAAAAATTCATTCTGTTGAGGAAATTTTCAATAACATGTTGATATACAGGGGATGGACAGAATAATAGAAATTAGAAAAATGTCGAATGTATAGAAAAATACTTGACGAATAATCCTGAAACTTCAGAGGTGTAAAGATTGTGAACCTCATTTATTTCAGCGAAAGATTTGTCCCAATGACAAATAAAGGATTAGTAACAAATTGAACAAAAATTAATGTTTGGGATCACCCTGTAAATAATAATGTTCGAAATACGTTGTAGCTGTAGTATATATGATTAGGAGCCTTCCAGAACGTATCTGTGTTCATTTGTATGCGAATAGCACGTATATCCATGTAGATATAAAGGTTTCTTTAAAGAAACAGATTTTTTTTTGTAAGTTTTTTGTTTATAACATGCAGGGTTTCAACTTAATGCAATGTCAGTTTCAGGAAACTTGACAAACAACAGTGAGACAACACCATGCAATCAGAATATTAAAAATATTAATATTTGATGAAATCTGATCATTTTTACTAAATAATGTTATCTGCGCATGCGCAAGAGATACCAAAATGTTTTTTGCATAATTTATTATCGGCGATAGAATGAGTTGAATTTCAGTTGCTCTCAAAATTTAAAAAAAAACGATAAAGGGCTTTCTCCAATTTTTTATTTTTGGACTGGATACCGATATGAACTTCTCCTTAAGCTGATATGAACTCAGTATGAGGTCAATATGCCTTCATATCAACTTAAGGAGAAGAAGTTCATACTGGTATCAATCCAAAAATAAAATCCCTTTTTGTTTTGTTTATTTTTGAGAGCAACTGAAATTCAACTCATTCTATCGGCGATATCTTTCTGAATTTTCACGATATTTGCTTTGGCTTTTTATAAAGCTTGTTCTATACATTTGGCTAATAAATTATGCAAAAAATATTTTGGTAAAGCTTGCACATGCCAGTTAAACATTATTTAGTAAAAATGCTCAGATTTCATCAAATATTAATATTTTAATATTCTGATTGCATTCGTGTTGTCTCTACTGTAGTTTGTCAAGTCGCCTGAAAATGGCATTGCATTGAAACCCTGCATGTTATAAACAAAAACTTACAAAAAAAAATTCTGTTTTTTTAAAGAAACCTTTATTTCTACATGAATATACGTGCTATTCTCCTACAAATGAACACAGATAAGCAGTGGAAGCCTCCTAATCATATGCTACAGCTACAACGCAATTGAAACATTATTTTTTATTGGGTGATCCCAAACCTTTTTTTTTTTTTTTTTGTTTAATTTGTTACTGGTTCCCTATTTGCCCTTGGGACAAATCTTTCGCTGAAATATATGAGGTGCAACATGCTCTTTACATCCCTGAAGTTTCAGGATTATTCGTCAAGTATTTTTCTAGATATTTGACAAAACGTCTAAATCGAAAGGTGTTCCTATTATGTATTATGTTCACCCCCTGTAACTGCTGGGAAATTTCAGGAATGTTGTGTCGAATTTCATCTTTGAGTAGTTTGTGGTTTATTGATGTACACTTTATCCTTAAAATAACTAGTGTTGCCAGATCAGTGGGTTTTCCACTAGATTTAGTGGATTTTGCACCGAAATTATGCAAAATATCCACTAAATTCCACTAAAAAATCCACTAGATATTACATTAGAACAATAGATCTAGTGGATTTTTCGTTTGAATTTAGTGGTAAAAAATTTTATGAGCTGGCAACACTGAAAATAACCCCAGAGAAAGAAGTATAACGATGTCATTCACATGATCTTGGCGGCCAATTCACTTCACCTTGCTGCGAGATAACACGACCTTTAAATTTTTGAAGTGAATTTTTACAGTTTCTACGCGTTGTTTGATTGCGTAATTTTGGATAATTTAACCTCAATGTTTAATAATGACAGCATATAAAAATCTCTACTCTAATTGTACCGCGAAAAAAATGGCGGCAAAATCAAAATGTCACTTCATTTTGGGACACCCTTTTTAATAAAAATCGTACCTTCCGTTGTATAGTTTTTGACACAAACACGACTGGCCTATTGTTGCACAAACTTTGCAATTAATTGCTGGACATGAGCTATATATTGTTGATCCGCGCATATTGTTGGTGCGATGAAAACTCTTAACAATAAGCGTTACGGATTCTTCGCATAGTATAGTAGGATCTAGGATCTACTAGCTGAGATGTCCGTCTTCGTCGAGCTTTTCAAGGCAAAACAAAAGCGAGGTAAGGGTGTGTATCTAGTGTAGGTATATATTAATGTTGTTTAAGGACTTGTTAATTGTCATTATTAGCTGGGCAAACAGGAAATTGTCGACCTTCGAACTCCACAAAATGATCAGTCGCCTGTAACGGTATTGTTGTATTAAAACGAATTGTCCTGCATTATCCTCCCCGCTGAGTATTGTAGCTTGTAATGAACCTTTTATTTTGCGTGATATTATTTTGCGCCAGCGCACAGATGGTAGGATTAGTCGGATTTTAGAAAACCACCCATCTTATGATCCTCTGCACTATGTTTCCATATGGTGGCATATTACCGCCAGAGACGATCAATTAACTTTATGCCTTACCATCTTCAAATTCGTCACGTACATGTTTAAGCTCGGCGAAGACGGGGATGTAAAGGGTGTCCCAAAATGAGCTGACGTATTAATTTTTTAATAAAACACATTTTTTTTCATTGGAAAATGAATATTTTTGCTTTATTAGAAAGTAAAAACGTGGAGATTATGAATGATACAAAACATCTAACCATCTGACAACTGACCTCCTCGGCCTTGATACCACAAATTCAGCCTTTTGAGGAAATTTTCAATAACATGTTGATATAATTGCTGGGAAATTTCAGCAGTGTTGTGTAGAATTTCATCTTTGAGATTAAGGAGAACTGGGAAACCACTAATCCACATAACAAACTTTATTGCGATGGATACGCATTTCAGCAGCCACGCTGCCTTCTTCAGCATCCGATGGAAGCTTTAGATCTGAAATTTTATAATTTCTACGCGTTGTTCGATTGTGCAGGTTTGCATAATTTAACCTCAATGTTTAATAATGAGAGCAATGTTTTCTACTCTGATTGTAACACGAAAAAAAATGGCGGCAAAATCAAAATGTCAGTTCATTTTGGGACACCCTTTATAATAAAAATCGTACCTTCCATTGTATAGTTTTGACACGAACACGACTGGCCTATTGTTGCACAAACTTTGCTTTGCATTGCTGGACATGAGCTATATATTGTTGGTGCAATGAAAACTCTTAACAATAAGCGTTACGGATTCTTCGCATAGTATAGTAGGATACAAAAAAAAAGGCAATGTAAGTATGTTTGTCCGGTTTTAAAAGGCAACTTAGAAGTAAGCTATAAAGTTAAAATTTAACACACAGCCGTGTAATACTACCACAATGATGGAAAACATAGAAATTAATAATCTTTATATCTATGAAATGGACTTGGTTTGTATTTGTTTCCTTGCATGTGTGAATAATTAGCCCGTGGTGTTTACGTCAACAATCGGCTGGATGAACAATGGTTGATGAAATTAATACATGGCGCAGCCGACGAAAAAGACACGCCCTGGCACTGAAAAGTCACATGACCATCTTAGTCCAACACCACCATCTGTCTAGGTGGTGTTGGACCATGACCTCCATTATTACTTCAGACCCAATCTTAAAGCTGATAACTATTGTTTAAACCGTAAACAAAATTTACTACTTGGATTTCTCACATGAGCGCTTAAGCGCACTGTTGGCAGTTTACATTAATGAATGAAACTAACACGAATTATTTAATCTAGTTTTTAATTTAATCCTTGATTCATTCAAAAGAGATACAATAAAAATTTGGCCAGCGTGGAGGCTTATTAGTCAACTGCCCTTTAAATTAACAATATTTTGTGCGTGGTTTTCTCACTAGATGCGTCTTTAACAACCGTCTTTTAACAATGAAGAGCATACACGCAATTTTATACGTTAAGAATAGGTCTGGAGTAATAGAGGAGGTCAAGGTTGGACAGAAGGCCTGATAATGGAAACGTCATACATTTCAGTCCCGAGGCTAACGAAAAGGACAGGCTTCGGCCGAAGCCGACGCGATATAATCAAGCCGTGGCACAGATTTTGTGACGTCTTGCAAAAATAAATTTAAAAATAAAATAAGGATATTTAAAATTTAAAGTACAATGATTTATTAAAAAAGTAAATGACCCATGTTTGGCATTAATGCATTTTATTTTACTGTATTTACTTAGTTATCTAAAATACAAAATTCATATTTAAAATACGTCACGAAAACCGATAGGATTTCAACAATGCCATGGCTTTGTATAGATCGCGTCGGCTTCGCTCCGGCACTGAAAAGTCACCTGATCAAGATAGGTCTAGTAACAATCCAAACTTCATTGTTTCCATTTTGGATTTTAACAATCAGTGTTTTTTGTTTGTTGGAACAATAAAGTAAACAGAACTAAACAGGTGGTGGCCTTACAGTATAACAGAGGGACATCAGGAGTTCCAACTAGTTTCGCCATTTATTCCCGGCTTTGTCAAGGAACAATAAAGGTTACATTGTTGTTAGCCCTATCTTGGTCAGCTGACTTTTCAGTGCCGGAGCCTGTATTTCTCGTTAGCCTCGTTTCAATCCGAGGCCAACGAGATAACAAGGCCTGGAAGCGAAAAAATCCCTGACCAACTGGGTGCTAGCAACAATCCAACCTTCATTGTTTCCAACAAAAGGAAAAAACTGATTGTTAACATTCAAGATGGAGACAATGATGGTTGGATTGTTGCCTGCACCCAGTTGGTCAAGTGGCTTTTTCGCTTCCAGGCCTTGTCATCTCGTTGGCCTCGTTTCAGTCCGAGGCCAACGAGAGACAGGCCAGAGCACTCAAAAGTCACCTGTTCATCGGGGTCCGGGCAACAATCCATCCTTCATTGTTTACAACAAACGAAAAAATACTGACTGTTAAAATCCAAGATGGAGACAATGAAGGATGAATTGTTGGCCGGACCCCGATGATCATGTGACTCTTGAGTGCCCTGGCCCGTAACCACCGAAAGAGACGGCCTCTGCGATGAAAAGTAATACATTGTTACATCATCATAGTTAGGGCAAATTTATGGCTTATTATTGGTAGAAATACGATCAACAATGGTCGAATTATGATGATGTAACAATGTATTACGTTTCAGTTGTGAGGCTTTCTTTCTAGGAGGTGTTGTGCCTGGCCTGTCTCTCGTTGGCTTCGTTTCAGTCACTTGGATGTTAACAGTCACTGTTTTTCCGTTTGTTGAAAACAATGCAGGTTGGATTGTTGCTAGGTTAGGTTAGGTTAGGTTAGGAACTGAGCATGCGCTTGTTTACATATCGGTCCGCGCGTGAGGGGCAGTTAAGAGCTACACTGCATGACACTTGAAAGGGATTTGTATGAGCTGTGTAGTCTTCTTGTGCACAAACTATCATGATCCTGTAATCTTATAATTTTTTTTCATTCAATTTGAATATTTTATAAACAAACTAGAAGTAAACCGTGACCACCGAGAGAGAAAACCCACCGGGTGGGTCACGAGCAAACCCACTCGTTTGTATAATCGGGAATTATCCCATTGTTTGATTTTTTCTTTGTTGTGACAACGTCCACCGTCGCTGATTTTACATAAATGATGATAACGTAAGTTGTGTACAAATTTAGAATTTATGAAAATATAAGACAAGTTTATTACTGCATGTTCAAATTTGTCTCCTTGTTTTGTAAAAATTATCGTTAACAATTACTTTTTAATATTTCATACAAGTTTATATAAATGTATTACTTTTCATCACAGAGGCCTTCTCTTTCGGTGGTTACGGGCCAGGGCACTCAAAAGTCGCATGATCATCGGGGTCCGTCCAACAATTCATCCTTCATTGTGCCAATCTTGGATTTTAACAGTCAGTATTTTTTCGTTTGTTGTAAACAATGAAGGATGGATTGTTGCCCGGACCCCGATGAACAGGTGACTTTTGAGTGCCCTGGCCTGTCTCTCGTTGGCCTCGGACTGAAACAGTCATTATACAGGGCTTATTATTGATAGAAATGCGATTAAAGATGACTACTTATGACGTTTTAACAATGGATGACGTTTCCGCTCTCAGGCTTTCTCTTTAGGTGGTGTTGGCCAGGGCCTGTCTTTCTCGTGGGCTACGGGTCGCCTACAAAGCCAACTATAAAAACAGGCCGGGGCACTGAAAAGTCACATGACCAAGATAGATCGAGCAACAATCCAATCTTCATTGTTTCCAAGAAACGAAAAGACACTGATTGTTGAAATGCAAGATAGAAACAATGATGGTTAGATTGTTGCTAGATCTACTTTGGTCATGTGACTTTTAAGTGCCCTGGCCTGTCTTTTGCGTCGGCTACGGTCGCCTACGAGGCCAACGAGAGACAGGCCAGGGCACTCAAAAGTCACATGATCATCGGGGTCCGGCCAACAATTCATTCTTCATTGTCTCCATGTTGAATTTTAACAATCAGTATTTTTTTGTTTGTTGGAAACAATGAAGGATGGATTGTTGGCCGGACCCTGATGATGATGTGATTTTGGAGTGTCCTGGCTGTAACCACCGAGAGAGAAGGCCTCTGCGATGAAACGCAATACATTGTTACATCATCATATTTAGGGTATTGTTGTTCGTATTTCTACCAATAATAAGCCATAAATTTGCCCTAACTATGATGATGTAACAATGTATTGCTTTTCATCGCAGAGGCCTTCCCTCTCGATGGTTATGTCCTGGCCTGTCTCCCGTTGGCCTCGGGCAACACCACCTAAAGACAAGGCCTGAGCGCGGAAACGTCATACATTGTTAAAACGTCATAAGTAGTCATCTTTAATCGCATTTCTACCAATGATAAGCCCGAAATTATGACTAGGTATGATGATATAACAATGTATGAAATTTCTGTGCGCAGGCCTTCTCTTTAGGTGGTGTTGCCTCGGGTCGCCTAATGATGACGTAACAATGTATGACGTTTCCGTTATCAAGCTTTCTGTGTAGGAAGTTTTGTTTAGTCCAAGCAACAATTTAATATTCATTGTTTCCATGTTGGAATTTAGCAATCAGTATTTTTTCGTTTGTTAGAAACAATGAAGGTTACATTGTTGCTTCGACTAAGAAGATGAGGTGACTTTTTCCGTGCCAGAAATACGCCTCCTAAAGATAAGGCCTGAGCGCGAAAACGTCATACATTGTTACATCATCATCCGAAGATACGTTTAATCGCATTACTACCAATAATAAGCCCTGAAATGCAATTAAACGTATCTTCGGATGATGATGTAACAATGTAAAACGTTTTCGAGCTCAGGCCTTATCTTTAGGAGGCGTTGGCCAGGGCCTATCTTTTTCGTCAGGTACGATGCTTGCCATAATGATTCACATTTTAAGGGGGATAGGTATAAAAAATAATAAATAAATAAATAAATCTTTATTATTTCTTTTTTTATTAAAATCTTTGGAGAAATGTAAGAATTTATTCTAAAACAAATAAGAGAATATAACTTCTAGGCGTCCAGCTGCTGCAGAAAAGGTGTAGGTACTTTTCATGAGCTAATAACTGGAGAAAATTTATTTTACATATGGTTTTGCAATTTAGTAAATTCTTTGAGAGAAGTATAGATAATGGTTATCTAAACAAATTAGAAAATTCTAAAGATCTCAACTGATTGTGTGAGACGCCAATCCTTGCTGGTTAAATTGATACGATCAATATAAACAACCACATTCAGGACATGATTCCACGCTCTGTGACTGAATACCACTCTATTGAAACTGTTACATGTTGATGATAGATGCTGATGAGGCTGTAAACAGAGTTCCTTAACTGTCTCAATCCATCTATTAAGTATTTTAATAGATACAGAAATAAATTAATATCCTCTCTTTGATATTTTAAAATGTTAAGGATGCAATGTCGAATGTTCTTCGGTGAACCCAATTGGGCTCAAATATCCATTGCGAGCATTTAAAATAATTCTTTTTGTTTTTTCAAAGTGAATATATACTTTATTAAGGCTTTTTCGTTTATATTCAAATTCTGATATTGCAAAATATCATCAAACAAACAGCCCAAGCAACGCCTGGCAAATCAGCTAGTAGTAGGATCGTTTGATGTAAATATCATCAAACTTGTGGCTGCTTTAACGAAGTAACTTGGAAAAAAGATTGCGTTCTTTAACAAACCAAGTCTTCATTAATAGTTTCTTAGTTATATTAGACTTATGATATTAAGTTCACTTATTTATTTATTTTAATGAAATAATTTTCATATTAAGTTCATAACATTCTATTTATTTTATACTTATCTTTTTTTTTTCTTTTTTTTTTTTTTTTTAGATATTTTTGAAATTAACTGCAATCACATACAATGGGTAAAGTAAAAAAAAGAACATTACTGTTTTTCATCTTTTCCATTTTTTCAGGGATTCTGTATTTCTATAATTTGGAAGTAACTGAAATTCAATTTTCTGCAAGAACAATCATCATCAATCATTCCGTCAACTCAGAATATTCATTATCAACAGCCATTATCAACCGTTCAACCAACAAGTCTGAAGATAGCTTTACTTCTCATTCGTATCACAATACCACAGAAGGTATTAAGTGCAGTGTTACTGAATCTTCACCACACTGTTTATGTGCAGCGCTTGATCCTAATGTTCGATCCTTCTTCAACCATACAAGCCATTCTGATAAGTTATCTCTGAAGAAGCTGCCCTGCTTTATGACCGTTAATGCAAAAGGTAAAGTGTTCCGCATAAACCGAAAAAACAAAGGTCGTGCTAATAAAAACCATAGAAGATAAAATAAATAAGTAATTAAGGAAATCAAGCAGGGTAATCTTACAGCCATGTACCAGGGTATTTTGCAGAAATAAAAATGCATTTTGCAGAAATGAAAATGTATTTTGCAAAATAAATAATGAGGCTTGCAATACTTAAAATGTTTCGATATTCAAATTCAGCTTGTGAAATGCAGTTTTTTGGGAATGTTTATATGGAGTTTTCGAAATAAAAAATGCATTTGGTAGAATTAAAAATAGCAGTTGCATAATTGGTCAAATTTGCTTGAATATGAAAGATGTGAAGAACAGTCTGAAATAGCAAATGGTAGAGTTTTATTGGAACCTACGCGTTTCGAAATACACTTCTTCAGGGCAGGGAAGATTACAACCAGATCGGATAATCGACAATCGAACAGTTAAGTGTACAGTTGTTCAGATGGGACGAAAGCAGCGCTTTCACAAAGCTCATCGAACCAGAATAAATTCCAAAAGAAATACACTGAGGTAGTCAAGAAGCCTGACCAACCCAAACGGTCTTCCATATTATACATAAAAGAAAATAAGATTGTCGATTGTCAGAAAGAAAATACAAACGATATACAAATACAACGAGAAAGAAGATTGTCACATCTTCCAGTATTCCGGGAAAGATACGTTGCATATGTCTTCAAAGTTGATGTCAAGAATGTGTCTCGGTTTTCGATACTTCATATGCCGCTTCATCACAACCAGATCGGCTCCCACAAGTGAATATATGGTCAATGTCCGCCAATCAGGGAAAAGGCGCTTATCTCTTATTGGCGGGCTTACAAAGTAACTCGTATGAGTGAACAAATAGATGAAATTATAATCATTTACATAAAATCAGCGATGGACTATGTCACAAAAGTATGGAGAGAGATGTATGTCAAAAATCTAACAATCAAAAATCTAACAAAGACGATTATACAATCGGGTGGGTTATTTCTAGTAGAGAATAAAAATATAAATAAATAAGTCACAAATGACAAAACGACTCTTATATAGGAATTACAGGAACTAAGTTGGCCGGTTTTGGTCAAGTTGCCATCTGGGTACGCTGTCTTCTGTCCGGGTGGTTGTTGACGATGTTGTTTACTGCATCCAGGACGGGGTCTTTTTCGAAGTTAGTCTGACCGTTCAGGATTCTGTCCTTATCAGTTTTTATGTACTTCCTGATTTTCAGGGCTTCATAGGTCAAGATCTTCTTATGATCATTTTCAAATTTCAGCACTGTTATGATGTCTTGTATAGTTCCGAACTGATGCTGCTCTCTAATCAGGTAGTTTGCGAAGGCGGACTTCACATCACCATTAATCCACGCTCTACGGTGGTCGCTGAAGCGCTCCTTAAAGGTTCTCTTCGTCGACTCAATATAGAAGCAACCGGATCACATGAATTTGATTAGACGTCATTGCAGGTTCTAGGACAACTGCCCCCCGGATAACCGCCACCTAGGACAATTGCCACCCAACAATAGGGATTATGTATGGATTTTGTTTAAAAAAAAGTAACAATTGTTTTTTATAGAGTTGGACATGCTAAACATGAAAAACGTGGCCAAAAACGCTACTAACTTCTAAATATTTATTAAATTTGATTTTAAAAACGCGGAATGCACTCCCGATTTGTAAACGATTTATTATCCCAAATTTGTGATTGGTTTTCCTCGAATTGAGAATCACATTCAATCGGATTCACATTTCATATCGTCGAACTTTTTTTTTATTTAACAGAAAAAATTACTATGACGGATCCAGGATATAAAAAGGGTAATCTGAAATTTGCCTACTATCGACGTATTAATAATTGCGGACTTTTAGCGACTTAATTAAGACTTAGTTTCGGCCGAAGTTCGATGACTAAAGTTATTTCCTTGGCTTACATTCGCCTTGTTCACTAACAGCTTACAAATATATTTTAATGTGCCTGTAAACTTAAAAATCCTGGCAGAAAATGTTTTTATTTTGAAGGAAAAATTAAAAATTTTCTTATTTAGTGGTCATGCGATTGACCATGTTATTTTGTATTTATGCGTTATTACAGACTTCAAAAAAGGAGGTTCTCTGTTTGGCCCATGAAGTCGGTTCATTTAAAAAAAAAAAGTTCTTGTTTTCTCTACATTGCATTAAATGAAAAAAACCTTACACTTGAAATATGTGATTATTTGCCGCACGAATATTGTAAGCATAATACTTAAAAGCATATTGCGATTTTATTTTCTTTATTTATATTTACCTCAACATTTTCGTCACTAAATCTCTCTACGAGGCCGATGAGAGACAGGCCAGGGCACTCAAAAGTCACATGATTATATGGATCCAAACAACAATCCATCTTTCATTGTTTCCAACAAACGAAAAAATATTGATTGTTAAAATCCAAGATGGAGACAATGAAGGATGAATTGTTGGCCGGACCCCGATGATCATGTGACTTTTAAGTGCCCTGGCCTCTCTCTCGTTGGCCTCGATCTCTCTATTACCCTCTACGTGAAAGAATTTTATTTTTCATATTTTTCATTGTAATTTGAAATTTCAAGTTTTCAGTTTAAAACTTCGTTCAAAATCTAAAGTAAAACATTCTAATTAAATTACAGCTCTTGTCTGGAGCATTTTGGGTGGCAATTGTCCTAGGTGGCAATTATCCTCGGTGGCGATTGTCCGGGTGGCAGTTGTCCGGATACCATCATTGCATGTGCTTACCCGCCACAAATGTGAACTTTCTTTCCAACCTAATATTATCATTATGTGTTTAAATATAGTGATGATATTTGGGCAAGTAGGAAGGTAGCTTGGGGTCATTGGACGAAACCCTATCTTTCCCATAGATTCTTTACTCATTTATCATGATTCTGCTTATCATGATATTTTTTGGGAACGAAAGCCCCGTGATAAACGGGGATAAATGTAATTCATAATTTTTATGATGGCGTCATCCTTTGAAACCATAAGGCTTGGCTCACACTAGCGTATTTACGCGGCGTTTTACGCCAGTGTGACCCAAGCCTAACAGTCACACATATTGGCGAAATCCTTTGATGTTTGGGCGTCCTCCTCTCCTTTGTGTGACCTCATAAATCGTT
Source organism: Rhysida immarginata (assembly GCA_023313115.1). Classification (NCBI taxonomy): domain Eukaryota; kingdom Metazoa; phylum Arthropoda; class Chilopoda; order Scolopendromorpha; family Scolopendridae; genus Rhysida; species Rhysida immarginata. The sequence continues at coordinate 326,865 of JAHWFO010089603.1, forward strand.
TGTTGGCGACATTTGGGATCCTGTAATAGTAGCGTTCTTCCTTCTAGAATCGCTCAACCCTTTGTGGACCGTTTCCATTGGACTTAGAAATTTTCCATATTTTTTTTGACCCACCCTGTATAATTTAAAAAATCCCAGTAATATGCCTTACCTATTTTTGAAAGTTTTTACATTATGTTGCGATTTTGTTGACTAAGGCCCTTGTGCAAATAAATTGAAACATATTTTCTATATTACTCGTATCCTGTACTCAAAACAAACAGGAAAAGTCAGTTTGAACATTTTTTTTGTTGGCTGATGGAATCATTACGTCAACTGCAACTGTAATGCATCAGATTTTAAAATTCTGTCCGACCGCAGTCATGTACATTGGCTGATGAATCATTGTTATCTTCTACACTATTTCATCAGATTTTAGAATGTGATTCCACCGCCGTTCGAGATGGATGTGGTACTTAGGAAACGTACGAAGATCGTAACTCTGTACGAACACACAGCTAAGACGTATCTATAGTAAGTCTTTATCCTCTCCCTAACTGCGATTGGTCGAAGCCTAATCACAGCGCGACATCGTGCTGCAAGCGCTATGAGCAATTAGTTCTTTTGTTTTCTTTATAAAGAAATGCAATTCATATATATTTTTAATGATCTCTAAATGCATATTTAATAAAACTAATATTGAGATAGTTAAACTTTATTTCTATCAAAACAAAATTCACCTTTTAAACTGCTGAAATGCAATTAGATCAGCCTCGCCCCCCCCCCCAAAAAAAATGGCCGTCGATGTTGCTGGCTGGTGGCGATGCATCATTGGGGATAGAAGAGAAAATTTTTGGGAGTTTTTTAAGTGTCCAAAATTATTATTTTTAATCCTGTTCGTCATAAAATGTTGAAAGTTTATTTTTGTAGGTGTTTTTTTTTTAACAATCTATGTTAGGAAATCAAGTAACAATGTAATCATACGCTGTGTGAGAAGGTCGACCAATCGCAGTTAGGGAGAGGTTAGATGGAGTTTTACTATAGAGATTGCTTTTTCAGTGTTTGGTGAGAGTTTAGCAACTGTCAGCGATGTCATCAAGTTGAAGCAAGAAACCGGATCGGTTTCTCCTAAACATAAAGGAAAGTGTGGTCATAAGAAGAAAATAAATCCTAGAGATGATACTTACTCGCTTCAACAAACCAAAAAGACTTGAAATTTTTTGTTTCAATAAATTTGCACAATTATGAATATAATTTTTAATGTTCTAAAATTATTACACTTTATTTTTGGCAGGTCGTCTGGGCAGTCGGATGGGACAGTATGCAACTCTTTTAAGTTTATCTCGGTGCAACAGACGACTTCCGTTTATTCTCCCAAAGATGAAAAAATTCCTTAGCAATTATTTCCACATTTCAATTCCAGTTATGGATAATTTTTTATTAGGGAAGAAATATTTCTTAACAAACGGAATGCTGCCAAAATATTGCAGTATCAATGAAACTCATACAATCATGCTTTTAGGTCATCCTTCTTCATGGACATTTTATCATCATTTACGAGATGAAATTAAAAAGGAATTTACTTTTCTCCCGCATATCAGAAAAGAAGTGAACGATTATTTAACAAATCTACGAGATAATCGAACAAGGATAACATTCATTGGTGTGCATATCAGACGTGGGGATTATTTGAAGTTGATGAAACTACCGGAATTTGATGGCGTCGTTGCTGATTCTCAGTATATATCAGAGGCAATGATGTACTTTCGGTCCAAGTATAATGATAGTCTTTTCGTCGTTTGTAGCGATGATTTGGATTGGGCTAAAGCAAACATGAATACTTCGCAACACGACGTGATATTTGGATGGTTTGGCAAAGCTTCTAGTCCCGGGTATGATATGGCATTACTCGTCCATTGCAATCATTCAATCATGACGTTTGGAACATTTGGCTTCTGGTCTGCATATTTAGCAGGAGGAGAAACAATATATATGATTAATTTTACACGTCCCAACTCTAAATTTCAGTTACGATATCAGAGACAGTTTTTGCCACAATGGATCGGCATTTCGGTTAAAAATTTATAATGTGTGGTCAAAATAAAAAAAATAACTATGCTATGATTTACTAGATTTAAATTTCACATTTATTGATTTGAATTATTGAATGATCTATATTTAATTACCAATTTGGTCTATTTTGGATATATAAAATTTCTAATACAATTATGTTTAATATAAAAATACAAAGAAACTCTCTACTTTTTACCTTACTTTTGTGGTTAAAGGGTTTCTTTGTATTTTTGCATTAATGTTATTATCCACACTTGTCTTTTATTCCAATAATAATAAAATTTTATATTCATAACAGTACAGCCATTCATAAAAAGATTAAAAGGAGTGCATTCCGATGTATTTCACATAATGATAAACCTTCTTTCATTAATTTTGATTTCCTGAATTCCTTCGTTCAAATCTTGAAGATAGTTTCCATGATAATGAGAAACATTCTTTATCGGATTCAAAACAGAACGAAATTAAATACGAGGGCATATTGAAAAGTAATGCCTCCATGGCTGTAACTTTTTTTATTTTTTAACCGATTTTCAAAATTCTTTTTGTATCTGATACTTACATTTGTCCTCTACGTAATGTACTATTCACTTTTCGACATAGTCCCCATCCCTTTCCACGCATTGCGCCAACGCGTGACTAGTCGGGTGAACCCGTCGGAGAGGAATTCCGGGGTTGTTGTCGACACCAGGGCCGAACGGTAGGTTTCACCTCGTCGTCAGAACGCAACTCATGGCCCTTAAGGTGCTCTTTCCTCTTTGGGAAGTGGCGAAAGTCGCAAGGTGCAAAGTCTTTCATTTTTGAACTGCAGTTTTTCATCTTTGAACTGTAGGCGCCGCAACCCCCTCTGATGTGTGGCGATCGTGTGCGGACGGGCGTTATCGTGCTGCAGAAGAGGACCCAAAGCTGCCATTCAATCCTCGTGTCGACGACAACCCCGGAATTCCTCTCCGACGGGTTCACCCAACTAGTCAAGCGTTGGCGCAATGCGTGGAAAGGGATGGGGACTATGTCGAAAAGTGAATTTCATAGAGGACAAATGTAAGTATCAGATACAAAAAGAATTTTGAAAATCGGTTAAAAAATAAAAAAGGTTACAGCCATGGAGGCATTACTTTTCAATATGCCCTCGTATATACCATTGCAATGCTATTTAAGATTTATTTTGGTTGTGATCATAAATTCTATAGTTGGTTTCCAACGGTTGGTTACTAATATAAATGCCTGTCCGCCGAGGCTCACTGTGTCCAAAACGATGGCTACCCAAGTCTGTTATTTGCAGTAATCGATAAGAATTTAGCTTGTCTCAGCTGGCTGAGATCGGCAAACCAACATGTTAGCCCAAATAGGTTTAATTTTAACGACGAAGGCAGATTTATACGATCTAAGCTTTCAAAGAACGTTTTTCTTCAAACAAAAATATAATTTAAATTTATTTTATTAAATATAATTTTTTTTCAAAAAATCATAATTTACTGATTTCAATCGTTGGCGACTGCTATGGTTCTATGGTTAAAGCTGGATTAGTTACAAGTTTATATTTATATATTAACAAAATCAAACGCGTTAATAAGAAATAAAAATAGATATTTATGATTTATTGCAGTTTTCTTTATTGTAAATTTTGCTTCATTTTGTAGACACAGGGTAAAGCAGAAGTCTCCATACATGTAATACTATACAGCAGATTCATTACAAACTATTACAAGATGCTTTCGATATGTTACCCCTGCACGTCAAAAAAAGTGACAGGCGCTCCAGTCTTCAGTTATCTGTTTGCAAGCTGCTGTGATTATCCTCTTCAGATGGGCGACATCACGAATCTTCATATACACAAGGGCTTTCAAGCGCCCCAAAAGATTTAAATCCATAGGAGATAGTTCGGTAGCCTGAACGGCCACTGCAACGGATCAAGTCGTTCGATCCAATCTCCAGGAAACTAATGTCCAGCCATTCGCGCTACATGGTTGTTTGTCACGTATAAACTTATAAATAAAGCAAAATAACGCTGAAACACAGAAGTGCTGAGCGGACACAATTATAGGGTCGATAAACAAGCAATTCGTGTTTATTGAGAAAAATAAAAGCAAAAATATAGCTATTCTTAGTTAAAATTCATGGAATAAATAAACAGCAAGTAAACAAACTAGGTGAGTTAATTTTCCATTCACCTACAAACGAATGCCTACAGACATACATTAGCATATTAAGCAATAACTATTCGGGAAAAGATTTATAGTATTACTTAAGGTCAAGCTTAGACTTAAAGGGTCTCACTAAATAAGCAATAATCGTAAGCTAACATCTAATAAATAGTGCTACCGTAATTATTATGTGGAGTAAACACTCAGATTAATACATTTAACAAGTTAAATTCCACACTGAGTTTTAAAAGTCACTTGCAACAATAACTACAGGGTGTCCAAAATAAGTCTGACATTTTACCTGTGCATTACCCAAAAAATAAATAAAGATAAACAGAAACGGATTTCAATATATGAAACTGTAACTGAAACAGTTTTGTTTAAACCAAGTTAGTAGACCCTAATGTGTGCTCCTTGGGTCACACGGAGGATATCCAGCCGATAATCCATTTCTTGCCATGCTCTTTTGAGCATATAGAAATCCACCTCGTTAATAACAACACTTCGTTGTACACTGGATATCAGATAATTAGAGATAACACATAATCACTAAGGACCGTAGCACTCACTGCACTCTTTGCACTAAAATTCTTGATGGGCATACGAGTGAACGTAGGTCGCTGGGAGATCATTGTTGGTGGCTAAGGAATCGACCGCCTTATACACGCCAGGCTCTTTATGATAGTGAGCACAAACAATTCAAAAAAATCACTATCACATAAAGCAGATGGGTCGTCTTCTTGTAAAAATTTCCGTCGCTATCGATATGTGTATCGCTAAAAGAAGCAGAGGCAAAGATTAGAATTAATGCTTAGGAATGGTTGCTCTCGCTCCTTCGTAACGCCTATACACCACGTAACAAAGATACCGTGCTGGTAACGAAATAGTCATTCGTTGAAGTAAAAATGCGACGAGTTACTGAAGAGAAAGTTCAATTCACTAGAATAAATCAAAGTTGGCGCTCTATGTAACTCGCAAGACCATAGGGCCAAAAGCCTTGGATACGGGAGTTAAAACGGAGCTCGTAACTGCGTAGTTCCATAAATGTTACTAATGCAAGTTCTACGTTACGGCCCGGATAAATTTTACAGGTTACGAGGTTCAAGGCTAAACAAGTCCCGTACCTGAGTTCGCCGGTATGACTCATAGCATACATGCCATTCTCGCTGCAGGCATATCGAATCGTTCTCCTGGGCGGGCGGCGTCGTTATAGCGGAGGTCTCTGCCGCGAGTCTGTTTGGCTCGCTCGTCCTTCTCCCGTTCGTTGCTTCGGAGACGGTAGGACAATTTCCTAGTCCGGAATCCGGCTGCCTCCTCGACATAACCATGAGTCGCCCATGCTTTTCGTGATTCCTGTTGGTCTCCTTTTTTTTGAGAGCTCCCTCTCGTTCCACCTACCCCGCCCTCGTTTTACGAAACCTTTTCTCTCCTCTCGTCTTTACTCGTTTTCTTCTCGCGCCTCGTTCTCTCCGTTTCTATTGGCTAGGCTCCCGTTGCGTCGGCGACGACGGGGATTACGTCGGCTGGCCTTCGACTTCGACGAAGAGAAGATCCGAGTGTGATAGCAGCCGACGTTGTCATCGGAATCATTGGTGGATCGTGGATTCCGTGACAGCAAGCTTACTAATAGACATAGCAGTGGAGAGATTGTAGTGAGAACAAACTGACGAAACAGAATCAGTTCGAGACAGTTTAAAGACTGTCCGAATGATTCTATTAAAAGCAACCGTCAACCTCTTGAGGTTAGCCATTGAAGTAGAGGACCAGAACAGCGCCCCGTACGCGACGCGAGGCACTATAACTGCCGATATATAATGGCAGATTTGTGGGGTAGAGAGGAAGGTTCTCAACCGTTTCACTAAATAATTCATCCGATGCAAGGATGTAATAAGATGATCAATTAAGTCATTAAAACGAAGGTGAGAATCAAAAGTAATGCCCAGGATCTTTAAAGAAGAAGGAGTTGACTCTTTTTTTAGATACGATCAGTATATTGGTTTTAGACGCATTAAGACAAGCCTCGACTGGTATACCATTTTGATAAAAAATATAAATCTTGCTGTAGTAGCTCCCTAGTGGTTTCCATTTCATGCGGTGGAAAAGAAGCAAAGAGGAAGTTGTCTCAGGATGTCCAAGTTAAAACGATGGCTATAAAGTGATGCGGTGGAAACTGCAAACAGGAGGCGGCCAAGTCCAGAGCCCTGGACTATGCCTCGTTCAGAAATTTTATTAATTGACGAATCGAAGCCGATGGTATTCGTTCTTTCCTGGACATAGTCGGCCACTAATTCAAAATAGGTTTTGAACACACAAAGGGAATCTAGGTCGTATAAAAGTTGGGCTCTTGAATTGGTATCGAACGCCTTTGATATGTCAGTTTGGGCGACGATAAAATTTAGACCATGGTCATAGGCCATAACAGCCTTGGTATATATATAGGGTGTATCAGGTTCGATGGTCATAAAGTACCTAGCGTGATCCTTTGCATGATTACAAACTTAAAGTTCCTTATCGAAAATGTCGAAAACTCAAAATTTAAATTGCGTCGTTACGTCATTTATGAACTTTCCGCACCAGCAGTTCATTAAATTCAAAGAGGCGATTACAATTAAATCGACGGCAATTGTTGAAATTAAATGACGTTTTCGAGAGGTTTTCAGAAAACTTCGCATGATGTTTAGACCCTTAACATTTGAGTTTTGAACATTTTGCATAAGGAACTTTAAGTTTGTAATCATGCAAAGGATCACGCTAGATACTTTATGACCATCGAACCTGATACACTCTGTATATACACTGAGTGGCCAAATTATTCTGACCACCGCTTTAATAGTGTTGGGTCACCTTTCGCTCTTATTACTGCTTGCATTCTTCGGGGCATGGATTTTATGAGATGTTGGTAGGTTGTAGGAGGAATTTGAGACCAACTCTAAAGAACTGCACCTTCCAATTCCTGCAGATTTGATGGTGCTGGATCCCGCTGCCTGACGGCCCGTTCGATCTCATCCCACAAATTCTCAATGGGATTGAGATCTGGCGATTGTGCAGGCCAACGAAGCAAGGTAAACTCTCCGGCATGTTCTTCGAACCATCTGAGGACGATGACAAGGAGCATTGTCCTGCTGGAAGTATCCATCCCCGTCAGAGTACACCATTAACATAACGGAATGTACTTGATCTGCGACAATACTTAAATAATCTTGGGCACGCACACGTCCGTGCAGAGGAATCAAAGGACCCAAACAATGCCAAGAAAACATCCCCCAAACAATAATATGCCGCCACCAGCTTGAAGTATTGTGGCGATGCAGGTGGGGTCCATGCTTTCGTGTTGTTTTCTCCATATTCTAACCCTGCCATCTGCATGATGCATTTGAAATCGTGACTCATCGGACCACATGACCCTTTTCCAGTCATCTACTGTCCAATCCTTGTGCTCCTTGGCGAACTGGAGACGTCTGCTTTTGTTCAAGGCTGACAGTAGAGGCTTTCGAACTGGTCGTCGGCTTCCATAGCCTAAACGGTGTAATGAGCGGCGAACAGTTCGTTCAGAGGCGGTCACAGTTTGTCCTTGATTAAAAATTGCCGCTATTTGACGCACTGTTGCTCTTCTGACGCCCTGGACAACTCTGGCCAATCTCCTTTCAGCTCGAGCATTGAGGAGCCTGTGACGACCACACGCTTGACGTTGAGAGCCGGTTTTTTGCTTGGTAGTCCACTCTCTGTAAACATTAATAACTGCTGCTCTTGAACACTTCACAAGTTCAGCTGTTTTGCTGATACTGGTTCCGACACTGCGCGCGCCGACGATCATCCCGCGTTCAAACTCAGTTAAATCATGTTTTTTGCCCATATCGTCGCAAAAAACACAGTGCAACTGATGGTTCACCTCACCTGCATTCCCTTTTTATAGCGGCAGCGCTGTGACGCAATAGCTCATTTGCCTAAAACTGTCAGGTGGTCATAATAATTTGGCCACTCAGTGTATGTTTATCGGGGTCCAAATAACTTTGTGACCTGACCTACTCCCTCTTTGCGGATCGGGTATTTTTGACCAAAGAAAATCCGTTAAACGACAAAATATCACTTTTATCAGAGGTGATAAGACCGAGATCGGACGATAATTAGATATGGCCGAAGGGTTGCCCTTTTTATAAGTTGGATTGATATTTGCAATTTTGAGGGCTCGAGGGAATTTCCTAGTTTTTACTATAAGCTAACAAAGATAATAGATCATGTTGTAACCCGTGGCGTTTAAATTTTGTAGCATCTTATCTGACATAGTGGATAACAGGGGCCATTGACCCTGACCATCTTAACGAGTTTAATCAACTGCCTTCCGTAGGGGATGTCGGGGTCTGGTGATTTATGACCCAATCTGACAGGCGATTCGACTATTTTGGCAGGTAGAGGTAGATTGGTTGGATTATTTACCCAGTCCAAATAGGCTTCGTATTCTTCGTGCATCAGTCTTGGTTTGTTCACGGAGCAATTTTGGCGTATCACTTGCCAGATCTGATTCGATTTGGCAAATTGACAAACGACAGCTCTTTTGGTGGTTCTGATTCCTTTTTTAAAGATTGAGTTAGCTTGTTTATAAAGTAATAGGGAGTCCAAGTCGTGTGTGGTAACAAAGATTACGGTAAGTGATCTGTTTGGAAATTGTTCTAGTCGGGTCCGCGTTCCACCATTTGTTCCGTCGTTTAGTGGTCTTACTCTTTGTAGTGATTTGAAGTCCGGCTGCTAGTGCAGCTGTAGTTATAGCGGTATTAATGTAATCAAGGAGAAGATTAACATCCCCTATACGGGTAAGTTCTTCAAAGTTAGTAGAATCCAAATTGCGATGAAAGGCCTCACTCTTAAAACTTCTATAATTGTAACTGTTGGAAAAGGACTTCTGCAAAAGTACTTTCGCATCTGGTTGAACTCCAGGATACAATAAAGTGACCTGAATGACCAAGTTTAGGGAGAGAAAAGTAATTCAAATCGCGATGTTGTATGATACTGGGAATGTAAATATGGTCTATTAAAGAAGCGGACGAGTTGGTTACTCTGGTGGGTCTTGTAACAATTTGATTAAGATCAAGGGCCTCAATACAAGTGCTTAACTTCCTAAGGTCTTGAAATCCGTTTCTGTTATCTTTATTACTTTTTTGGTAATACACAGATAAAATGTGTCAGACCTTTAATGGACACCCTGTATTACAATTAGTCAAAAAAAAAATTAATAACTTAATTAATACATACAAACACCGGGTCTCAAAAAATGAGCGACCCTTTGAAAATGGAAAAAAAAAAATAACAAGCGGGGGGGGGGGGGGAGATGCTTTTTACAAGAATAAAAATATATAAATATGTGAGGAAGACTGATTTCATTCCACTGAGGAAGGTAAATTTAACGAAAATATTAATTTTCTATGTGATGCTAATGCAATATTATGGCGTGCCCTAAAAAATAAAAACTTGGAATATATAATAATTTTATGTGAGCAAGTTTTTTAAAACGATGATGACAAAATAATTCTTTTAAGGTTTTAACTTTTATATTTGTAATTATGAGTGAATATAACATATCAATAGGAAGAGTGTAATTTTGAAAAGATTAAAAAATATTATTCTAGGATATAATAGTCCTTACTCTTCAAAATTACACTCTTAATGTGGGGTAAGAAGTATTCCCATTAAGTGATGTGATTTTTTGGTTTACTTATTTGAAAATTTATGGTTTATGTATATTTTTTTAATTTCCAGAAGTGTAATATTAATAATAAAATATATAAAATAAGCAAATGATAAAAAACTGATTGATACGAACTAAAACAGTTCAACCACATAAATAAAATTTATGCAAATTTATGCGATTTACATTATTTTTAAATGATGAAATAGATGTTAGGTATTAATTTGTCTTATAGGGTTGCCTTCTTTGTGTATCTTGACAAGTGTTCTCAATTTCGGGGAGCATGGCTTTATATTCAGTAAACGTTTCGCTATAATTTTATGGAGTCCGACTTAATGCCTTAATGACAACTTTCCTTATGTGTGTTTGGTAGGACTTTTATGGATCTTTGTTTAGGCTATTTTCATCTATGAACTTTTTCACTTTGTTATTGTAGTCTTCGTCATAGATTGCGACACTTCCTTTTCCTTTATTGGCCCCTACTACCTTAGCTTTAATATATTCTAACTTCCTATTTATCTTCTTAATACCAGTTGTGAACTGCAGAGAAACTATATTTTACAAATTATCTAGGCAGGTCACTAACATACTAAGATCTAAATATCCGTTGAAAAATGAGTACGTTCTACAGAACAGTACACAGCTACTAGACTTATTGATTGAAATATTTTCCGATTTCGAGCCTTATAAAAATCGTATTTTCAGACATAGTAAATTTGTATATTGCACAGGGCCTCCTGGTCCCTTGCATACGGGGGACGTCATCGAGTAGGGAGATGCGCGCTGCGGTAAGCTTATTCGTAAGTATTCGAATGAGTGATAAACCCAAATCTAATATACGGATTGATGTCCCTCTTTATTCAAATTAAGTTGGATAGGTCATTTAAATACATCTTACTCTTAGATTATCAATTTCTAACAAATTAGAATTTAGAAATTCGAATTTCTACAATCATAACAAAATCAATTATAATCCGTAGAGGGGCCATAGTTATTTATCTTCTAAAGAATATAATTTAAGAAAGCTCATTAGTTCATCTTATAGTACCACGCGTACAATTATTCCTGGGAAATGTGCATTTGCATTTAATTCATAACTTAGGAAACAACAGTAAAAAACGTAAGACGGATGCTCCGTTCTCCGGGAGGGGGGGGGGGGGTCTATACTCTAAAGATAAGTATATCTATCATTGAGAAATTTAAAGTCTTAAGTGCATGTAATATTTCATCTTCAGCAGATCTGTGTTTCTTTTCTTTTTCAGAGGGCGATGCTCGATACCAACATTTAAAGGAAACTCGATGGTTTATTGAGTTACGTACCACAATTCGAAGGGGGGGGGGGGGCGTGATCGGACAGGGGAGAAGGGAAAATCGGGGGTAGCGCCAGGGTGGTGGTAGGGTCAGGGACAGGGAAACTGTTAGTGGGGCAACCCGCCTGATACCTGACTCTTCAAGCCGCTCGCATCAAGTCTCCGAAAGCTTCGATCTCGCTCATCATTGGTTGCGTGGAGTTTCTCCATCGGCGCGTGTGAGATGGTTCTTCACAACGGTGGTGCAATCCGATGTCTCGTCGGGACACATCAAACTAATACTGAACAAAGAACAGAAGTAATCGTGCAAACGAATTTTGCAGTTATAAACAATTTCACAACTATTGCAGTAAGGCATACTCATCTTTTTGTCTCACGGGAACAACAAAAAATCATGCACGTTCATCAGGAATTGGTCCTTCTTGTGTGGCTCATCTTAGCGAGGGTTCCGCGACTCGTTATCGTGGCTTAGTACTTTTAGGCCTGGGTCACACCAAAGCCACCTAGAAACAGGTTTTCGTGTTTCTAGATGGCTTTGGTCACACTAGCGTAAAACGCTACGTAAATACGCCGACGTAACGACGTCGCCAAGCGCGGCACCATGCTATTTACCGGAAGTGACATCACTGGCGTCGTTACGTCGGCGTATTCACGCGGTGTTTTACGCCAGTGTGACCCATGCCTTAATGTCATGGCGCATACTTTATTTCACGGACATCCTGATAATATTCATTTCTACGTGCATATCGATCAAAAAGGGCTATTCTCCCATCGCATTGCGCTCGTAGCTGTACCGCTGCTTCCCAAAAAGGTTATTCCCCCGGAAAATATTTTCGCGCCTATCCTTCCAAAGTCATTACGACGTCATCAGTATTGTTTTCGTAGCTGAATTCGCCGTATGCGAGCGACTTTTTTCTGGCCTTTTTAGCAGTACATTGTTGCCAACAATAAACCATATGCAAAACCCCAGTGCATTAGGGGATTGATAGTATCAACCGAGCTTTACAAGCAATCCAAACGTGCGCATTATAGCCCTGCAACAATGCAAAGTACATCCGTCATTATCAAAACCTTATTCAAAACTACTGGGATTGATCAATGACGTATATTAAAGATAGACTCCGAATCCTATTGTTGTAACTTGAAGCAAATTGGGAAGCTCCATGCCCAGAACTGTCATGGCTGAAAGTGAGTGAAGATGATACAAAACACATGGCTAAACACGAGAGTAGCTGATTAATAATTCTTTCACACGCCGATCACGGACTGATAAGTTTATCTTTTCGTTTACTTTGTATTTGAAGTATTTTATTATATTTTATAAACAATTTTTCGATCATGGTTTCAATTTCAATTTCGTGTCGATTGTCTTTCAGTAACGTATTTTCATTTTAGTTACGTATTTTGATTTATTTTTGTGGAAAATGATTCCTGATTCATTTTCGTGTCTGTTTGTACAGTCGTACGCAGAACAACTTTGAATAATGATTTTGAATTAATAATTCCTCGGGGCCCAAAATCTTCAAAAACAAAGCAGCCAGACAGCTAATTAGTCCACGGCTCACTCCTGCCCAGAACTATCATGGCTCAATTTGCTTCACTTTTTGACGCTGTTAACAATAGGATTCGGAGTCTATCTTTAATATACGTCATTGGGATTGATAGTAAACGTAGACAATCATACTGGTAAACAAAGTGGATTCACGTGTTTGTTTGCTGATGCTCTTGAAATTTGATAATGACGGATGTACATTGTTGCAGGGCTATAATGCGCACGTTTGGATTGCTTGTAAAGCTCAGTTGATACTATCAATCCCCTAATGCACTGGGGTTTTGCATATGGTCTATTGCGGTTTTCATAATTGGCTCCGTGCACAAGCGAGAGGGCGCCACTGAATTCTACCTACTAAAATGCACAATTTTATCACCAGACGACAGTCGTATATGTAATCTGTGCTATTGAGCTATTGAGTTTATGGTTCAAGTCCAGGCCGTGAATTTTTTTTTACTATTTTTCTCTATTTAATTATTGATATCGGAGGTATGGCGTGAAAAAATCCTCATTTTCAGTTTAATTTTAATTTAATTTTATAATTTAATCCAAAAGTAGAAATTAATAATACACTGCAAATCCAAAATATTAATCTGATACATGTATGCACATTTCAGTAGCTGAAATGCACGCTACCTTCTTCAGCATGTCTACTTTTAGTATTATTAATTTCTACTTTTTATCAGGTTGTTGCAAAAGTTTCTTCCGGTTCTAGAACCCGTGCCCAAGAAGGGTTCGGGGGGTGTTCATATGTTTTCAAACAATTTATTGCATTCGATTCCTGAATATCTTTGCTATATTACATCCAAGAATCAACTTTCTGAGTATACATCTGTGAGTGCCATCAACGGTCTGAAATGGACCTTTCACGCAAGCATATTCGAGCAATAATCTTCTACGAGTATTCTGGAAAGATCAGTGCTGCGCAATGTCACCGAAACATTTGCCAACGTTTAGGTGATGGCATTGTTAGTTTACGTACAATAGAAGAATCGTATCGCCGGTTCAGACGCGGAGATAGCACTCTTCAATATGCACCTCTCTGGTCGGCCAATCATGATTTCAGATAGTGATCTACGCCAAGCAATTGATGAAGATCACAATGTAACAACGAGGGAACTCGCAGAACAGTACAAGGTTCACTTTTCAACCATTGCCCGGCATCTGCATGAGCTGAATCTGTCATTCAAGTTCAATCGTTTTTGTGTTGGAATAAAAATCCGGAAAAAACTTTTGCAACAACCTGATAGTAACCTTCCACAGTTGTTTTTAAGATTTTGTTTTCATTTAATTCGATGCAATTCAAGACAATTTTACCCTATGAAAACTGCTCAATTCTGCCACTTGGCGCGCTATCAATTACATCTGCATAGAGCCCCTGTATAAAGAGAGTACGGACAACTCAACCTCCGCCGCCATATTGTGGCGACTTGACATTAATGGTAACTATAGCAATGCATTTTTAAGGCACATAAAAAAAACAAATGAGGAAAATGAAAAAGACAAATGAGAGAATAAAAAATTCATTAAAAATGGTCTATCTAGAAGAAGTTGATGCTGCTCTTTTTCTAGATGAAGTTGATGCTGCTCTTAGCAGGAGAGGGAGTGCAGATTCTGTCATCCTGATGGCGACTTCAATGCACACGTAGGGGCTGATGACCAAACGTGGAAGGGCGTGATTGGGAGGAATGGTGACCCCGATTTAAATGCGAATGGGAGATGCTTGTTGGATCTCTGTTGCAACAATGGACTTTCTATCACAAACACCTTCTTCCAGCACAGGGATGTCCATAAGTATACCTGGTACAGGGATGCAATGGACCAGAAGTCACTGATTGATTTTGTAATTGTTTCAGCCGACTTATTCCGATCAGTGTTGGATACTCGTGTGAGAAGAGGGGCAGAACTATCAACTGATCACCACCTTGTTGTCTGCACTTTGCGGTTCTCTGAATCCATGCCAACCATGCGAAATACTAGGTTCAGACAAACTTGGCGCATCAAATGGGAGGCATTGGAGGATAGAGCTGTGAGGAAGACCTTTGCAGATAACATATCTTCAAGTTTCAAAGGACTGCCCAGTGATCGTGGTACTGTTGAAGAGGAGTGGCAGTTGTTTAAAACTGCTGTGATTACTTCGGCTGCATTGTGCTGTGGTCGTAAGCGGCTGAGTGTGGCGCAGGGCGGTGAGAAAAGGACTGCGTGGTGGAACGGTGAAGTCCAAGAAGCTGTCAAGGCAAAGAAGGAAGCCTATTTGTTATGGCTTGCAAATAAGTCAACTTCGAGTCGAGTGCGGTACACTGAGGCGCGAAAAGCAGCAGTAAAGACAGTATCAACAGTTAAAGCCAAGGCCTGGGAGAAGTTCGGGGAGAAATTGGAGGCAGACTATGGTTCGGCAAACAAGGTGTTCTGGCAGACCGTGCGCCACCTCCGTGGAAAGAAGTCTCTTTCATCACAAACTATTAAGAGTTCAGATGGGAGGCTTCTGAAAACGGAGGAAAGCGTATTGCATAGGTGGAAGGAATACTTTGCATCTCTTCTTAATCCGGTGACAACAACAACTGAGGCATACGAGGTGCACCTTGAAGCGGAGAATAGTCACGGTAGTATCACTGAAACAGAAGTCAGATGGGCAATTAAGTCCCTGAAGACTGGCAAAGCTGCAGGTGATGATGAAATCCGGTCCGAGATGTTAAAGGCCTTAAATCAGGATGGTATCCTGTGGCTGACTCGAGTGTGTCAGGTTGCTTGGATATCTAGCAGACAGGAATTGTGATCCCTATCTTCAAAAAGGGAGATCAGAGAGATTGCAACAACTATCGAGGCATCTCTTTGCTCAGCATTCCTGGGAAAGTGTACGCTAAGTGTCTGGAGAAGAGAAAT
>JAHWFO010089604.1:19307-29959 GCA_023313115.1 Rhysida immarginata
TCGTTGTTAAATTTATAAGAAATATTAAAGAAACCTATTAAAATTAGCGCTAAAAACGTGAAACCACGCCTCCCAACGAAAACGATATCTGACGTCACTTTCCACCAAACGAGGCCAACGAGAAAGACTGGCTCGGCGCGGAAAAGTCACCTGACCATACTAGTCCGAATAACAATGTAATCTTCATTGTTTCCATCTTGGATTTTAACAATCAATATTTTTTCCTTTGTTGGAAACAATGAAGGTTGGATTGCTGGCCGGACTACTAAGATCAGGTGACTTTTCCGCGCCGGGGGGCCTGTCTTTCTCGTGGGCCACCAAACCAAGGCTAACGAGAAAGACAGGCTCCGCCACTGAAAGTCACCTGATCAAGATAGGTCTAGTAACAATCCAACCTTCATTGTTTACAACAATAAAAAACACGATTTGTTAAAATCCAAGATGGAAACACTGAGGGTTACTTTTCAGTGCCGAAGCCTGTCTTTCTCGTTAGCCTCGCCACCAAACGCAATGATTTTATGTGCATGTGAAGCTCGATCTGATGATTAAGCATTGTTGGGTGTAAGCTTTAAACATTGTTGGCGATAATTTCGAGCAGGCAAGTGACATCATAGTACACACAGCAAAGCCAACTAGAAAGACAGGCCCGGACGCGGAAAAGTCACCTGACCATAACAATGTAACCATCATTTTTTCAGTCTTGGTTTTTAACAGTCAGTATTTTTTCGTTTGTTGAAAACAATGAAGATTTGATTCTTGTCGGACTGCTATGGTCAGGTGACTTTTCCGCGTCAGGGCCTTCCTTGTATTTCTCGTTGGCCTCGACTCGCAGGCTATGACGTACCGTTTTCTTGTGGTGTCAACTTTAATATTTTTTTTAAAAAAATAACTATGAATATTTTTCACAAAAGAATTACTATTCCTTGATATTGATAACGAATATTATAGAAAACAATAATTTAAAATTTTTATGCAACTTCCCCATTCATCGCCAATTGAAGTGAGATATGCGATGAAGGCGTTATGAATGTTAAAAATGTGCGTTCATGGGTGTGAAAGTTTACAGAAGGTCGAGAATCATGTGAGAATGAACCGAAGCAGCCGGATGGAAGCCATGATTGCTCGTGTGAAACAAGTTGTTATGGAAGACCGTCGCTTAGGTGTGCGTGATATTGCCTCTAAACTTGGCATTTCCGTGGGGCCTGTGGAGTCCATTTTGCATGATGAGCTGAAAATGCGGAAAGTTTCTTCAAGGTGGGTCCCACGAATGCTGACCGACAAACACAAGTCTGCGCGGATGGCAATTTTTCAGCAGATGTTGACACGTGATGCAGCAATGAATGGTGCTTTCTTTTCATCAGTTGTGACGATGGATGAGACATGGATTCTATTTTTTAACCCCGAAACGAAACGCCAATCTTTACAATGGAAACACACTGATTTGCCGCCACCGAAAAAATTTCGAGTCACAGCCTCTGCTGAGAAAGTTATGGTGGTCATGTTTTGAGACAGCGAAGGCGTAATCCTCACGTATTGTGTTCCAAAGGGTACAACTGTTACAGCTAATTCATACGAAAATGTTTTGAGAACAAAATTTCTTTCAGCATTGCATGATAAACGACCAAACAAGACTGGACAAGTGCTCTTAACTCAGCAGTTGCTTCAAAATAACAATTTTGAGGTGGTTTCCCATGCTCCATACTCATCAAACCTCGTTCCTAGCGATTTCTGGCTTTTTCCAATCATGAAGGACACTCTCCGCCGTTGTGAAAAATGTGTTCGACTTCACGGTGATTACGTCGAGAAGTAACAGTAGTTAAAACTTTCTGGGTTAATTATATTTCAGAAAAAAAATTGGACACCTTAGAACTTGAACGCACCTCGTATGAGTTTGTATTTTGGGTTATAAGTATATAAACACCTATTAATCGATTCTGTAAAGTGTTAAGGTACCCGGTAATTCATTCGATTGAACTTTGTATGAGACGAATGCTTCAGAAAAAGGGAGCACGTTTCAACATATGAATGTATTTTTTAATATTCTAAAATTATTTCACGTTATTTTTCGCAGGTCGTTTGGGCAGTCAGATGGCACTGTATGCAACTCTTTTAAGTTTATCTCGGTGCAACAGACGACTTCCATTTATACTCCCAAGAATGCGAAAATACCTTAATAATTATTTCGACATTTCAATTCCAGCTATAAATGATCATGTATATTGGAAGAAATATAGCTTACATAAGTGGATGCGTCCAAATTACTGTAATATCAATGAAAGTCGTCCTATCAAACTTGTTGGTGGTTTTACTTCATGGACATTTTATCATCATTTACGAGATGAAATTAAAAAGGAATTTACTTTTCTCCCGCACATCAGAAAAGAAGTGAACGATTATTTAACTAATTTGCGAAATAATCGAACAGGAATAACATTCATTGGTGTGCACATCAGACGTGGTGATTATGTGGATTTGATGAAACAATTTTATAATGGTGTCGTTGCCGATTCTCAATATATATCAGAGGCAATGATGTACTTTCGGTCCAAGTATAATGATAGTCTTTTCGTCGTTTGCAGCGATGATTTGGACTGGGCTAAAGCAAACATAAATACTTCGCAACATGACGTAATATTTGGATGGTTTGGCAAAGCTTCTAGTCCTGGATATGATATGGCATTACTCGTCCATTGCAATCATACAATCATGACGTTTGGAACATTTGGCTTCTGGTCTGCATATTTAGCAGGAGGAGAAACAGTATATATGGTTAATTTTACACGTGCTGGTTCGAAATTATACTTGTTATCATATCAGACACAATATTTGCCACAATGGATCAGTATTCCGATTAAAAGTTTATAATATAATTGGCGGAAATAAAAAATAACTGTGCTATGATTTACTAGATAAAAATTTCACAGTTATTGACTTGAATTTTATAAATTGATTTATATTTAATTACCAATGATCTATTTTGGATATTTAAAATTTTATAATAGTAGAGTTCTATTAAAAATATTAAAAAGAATGCATTCCGATGTGCTCCACATAATGAGAAATCTTCTTTCATTAATTTTAATTTCCTGAATTTCTTTGTTCCAATCTTGATATAGTATCCATGATGATGAGAAAAATATCTTTTATTGGATTCAAAACGAGAAGGTTCTTAAATATTTGCCGTGCAGTGTTAAGAAAACACTATTTAATATTTACTTTATTAATTTGATGATCTTTTTTTTTAATGTAAATGTTGTAAATAATAAATAGGGAAAAAAAAGAAAAGTCACAATGTTGAATATGTCCTGAAGTGTGATGCTTGAAGAAAGTCTTGTTGTGAGGTAGAAGAAATGAAAGTTCACAGGTACAATTTAATATTTAGAATGTTTAAGAGGTAGTTCAAAAGATAAAATGATGAAAAAACTTGAAGTAGTAAATGAAATTACAAGGTCTTGAAGTAGGGTAGGTGTACCAATAGTTTACAGTGTACCAGTAATTGACAATTCACGATTTAAAGGCTTTTAATAAAGTAACAAGGCTAGAAAAGGGAGTGGTGTTGCCACTCAGAACAACGAAAAACTAGGAACTTTGCTCCCTATTATGGCAGCAAACACATGTTGATTGTTCAATGCCTTACCGAGTCGAAAAAAACCTTGTAATGAACCACTACTCGAGGGTTTCATTACTTGAATTTATTCATGAATGTTATGCAGTATTTGTTATTAATTTTACGTGAACCTTTTTGTGTGATCAGTGGACAATACTTCTAGTAGTAACAGAATTTCGGATGACCAATGCGTTAACCGTTTTAATCTACCGTCAACTACTACAACCGATATATGTTGTGTCCCTAGTAATTGGCATAACCTGTCAATTATTGATAATTTCTGTGTTTAAAAAAACGAACAAAATTATTTTAATGTGATATAAAACGTATGGTAATAATAAAAGAAATATGATGGTTTTAAGTGTAATTTCATCGGCCTCGGTGGCTCAGCGGTTGCGTGATCGCCGATTACGCGGGTTCGCTCCCGGCTGAGGACGATGAGGATTTTTCAAAGGGAAATCCTGAGATCACGCACTTCTTTCGGAAGGGAAGTAAAGCCGTTGGTCCCGTGTAGTCGTTTGCCGGCTGCAAGTTAAGAACCCTTGCGACGCAAAATTTGCGGCCCCTATAACGCCGTCCTGAAATGACCATAGCAGTTGAAAAGGACGTTAATACCAAACAAACCAAACCAAACCAAGTGTAATTTCTTAATTTCCAGTAATTGACCTAGCTGTGTCAATTATAGGAACTTGACTGTTAATTTGATCACCCAGGATGACAAAAAATCTTTTAGGTCTTTTTTGTGGGTCTTGAATCTTGTCACAGAGACGATCAACAGATAGCCCAGGACAAATTATCATCCAAGAAGAAAACTATTATTCTGTTTACTATGATAAGAAGTAGCATAGGATGAATTGGATGAATTTTTGCAAGTAGGAGAACAATCGTCAAAAATCAAGTTTTTCTACGAACAATTTGTTGGCAAAGATCTGATGCTATTCACTACTGGAAAACATCTTCATTTTCTATGGTTCTTGCACTCTACAAGGGAGTGGACTGCTTTTCTTTATTATTTCAAAGGAAAAAAAGATAAATGATCTATATGAACAACTTAAGTTTTAAAAAAGCACAATTTTAGTTAATGTTAAGCACATTCTTAAAAATGCTTGATTTCATCAACTACTTTTGAATGTTATCATTTTTTTGTAAAAATCTTTATGGGTCATTCCACGTCAATTCAGGCAGAAATTTTGTACTTTTGGCACTGACCTCTCGGATTTTAATGAAATTTGGTATATATAATTGCCCTAGGGAGTTGGTAATGAATGCCAAATATTATTAATTTTTTTTCATTTTTATGGAAGTTACAGGCATTTAAAATTTGCGAAATTTGAGTGGGGGCCTTGTCTATGAAGTACTGTAACTTCGATTGTATTTTACTTAGAAAGATGTGATTGGTGACATATGAAAGCTACTTTTGATTCTATAGATTCTATATGAAATTTTTAAAATTATATTACGCATGCGCAAATATTTGAATTTAATAAAAATATTTTGTTTATGCAAATATCTCAAAAGGTGGGTATTTTTTTTTTTCGTTAAAAAAATTATTAACATCTTAAACACACTTTCATAAAAACAATACAAAAAATTCAAAACTGTATTTTGCTCCGTTTTGAAGATATTAATTTTTAAAGCTCGAGTTCCAAGCTACAATACATCCGTTTGTATGTTACAATTCTTCAGATGGACAAGGCATCCTAAGAAATATAAATTTTGTGGTAATATCCGATTGTCTTAAACATTCTACAGCTGTTAATGTAGAATTTCACTGTGAACTCATTAAGTTTTAAAAGTTATTTTTGCCTCCATGGCTATTATTTTTATAATTGTTAATCGATTTTCAAAATTCTTTTTGTATCTGATACTTACAGGTATTGGACATTGAAACTGAAACACCTTCGCAAATAGCACTGGATACCCCCAGGGCTGAATAGAACCTTTTGCTAGGTAATTAATCGTATGCATATTAATGAATTACGTGTCAGAGTTCTTGGTAGTCACTCCAGTAGAAAAGTTCGATAGTAAGCTTCAAATTGTCTGTGCAGAGCGCTATAATGGGAGACATATCCGACTTCAAAAGAGGACAGATTGTTGGCGCGCGTCTAGCAGGTGCATCTGTGTCCAAAACTGCCACACTTTGTGATGTCTCACGTGCTACAGTATCCAGGGTGATGTGTGCATATGAACAGGAAGGACGAACCATGTCCAGGAGGAGCAACTGCAGGAGAAAACGGAAATTGTCGGAAAGAGACGTCAGGACATTGACCAGGATTGTTGCACGAAAGCGGAAAACCACCGCAGCAGAAATCACCGCAGAAATGAATACACACCTCCAGGAACCTGTGTGCACGAAGACAATCCGTCGTTACCTGCATAAATCCAACATCCATGGCAGGGTTGCTATACCGAAGCCTTTCATCAGTAGTACAAATGCCTCCAAGCGGGTTCAGTGGTACCGGACGCATAAAACCTGGACGTTGGATGACCTCAAACGCGTCATATTCTCGGATGAGTCCAGCTACACTGTCTTCCAAACAACAGGGAGGGTATTCGTCTGGAGGAGCCCCTCTGATGCCTACAACCCAGACTGCTTGGCAGCCACAGTCAAACACGGAGGTGGATTAGTAATGGGTGGATCAGTAATGGTTTGGGGTGCAAACTGTGCAGGACCTCTACTGATCCTTCCCAAGACGTGTTGCTGCTGTGCTGGCTGCCCACGGTGCCCCAACACCTTATTAAATAAAGATTTTGGATTTCTACCAGGTGTTTCAGTTTCAATGTCCAATACCTGTACATTTGTCCTTTATGTAATGCACTATTCACTTTTCGACATTATCCCATCCCTTTCCACGCACTGCACCAATGTGTGATCACTCGGGTGAACCCGTCGGAGAGGAAGTCCGGGGTTGACACCAGGATTCAATGGCAGCTTTGGATCATCTTCTTGCAGCACGATAACGCTCGCCCGCAAACAATCGCTTCACACAAGAGGTGTTGCAGCGCCTACAGATCAAAGATGAAAAACTGCAGTTCAAAGATGAATGATCTTGCACCTTGCGGCTTTCACCACTTCCCAAAGAAGTAAAAGCTCCTTAAGGGACATTCAATCCCTGATGACGATGCAGTTGCACGTTGTGAAACACTCTGCTCAATAAGGCTGGTAAGATTTGCTGAACTTCAGTTGCGATTTCCTCCTTCAGCTCAGACAAAGTGTGCGGATTGTTTGCATACACTTTACCTTTCAAGGCACCCCAAAGGAAGAAATCGAGAGTTGTGTGGCCCGGCGAGCGTGCAGGTCAGATGCCACGCGAGATGATTCGATCAGCAAAGACTCCTGCAGAAAGTACATTGATGTGTGTGCTGTAATCGTTTCCATGCACTACTGCACACTAACTTTTGAATCACCCTGTATAATGAAGCCTGTATCAACTTCTGCTACCTCTGCAATTCATCTCGTCCTTCAGGGTAACTCAGAAGTGACTGACTCTGAGAAATGTAAAGTAAATATACTGTCTTTAAATCATAATGCAAATTTTTATTTTCTTACTAAATTTTATTTATTTTTTATTTATTTATTTATTTATTTATTTATTATTAAGGGGTTATGATATGTCATGCAAAGCCCAACAGAGATCTGTATGGTCTAATGGACCGACAAGTTAGATCTCTGAGGGCTCCAACCAAATGCATATTGAAAAGTACAAGTTAGTACAATTAAACATAATAACCAAAAAGAAAGGAAAAAAACAATAATAATAACAGACTTACAAGAACGTACTATAATGAATAAGAAAAGGTAAGTGTATATATCTGTTAACAAGGGTTGCAAAATATAAAATAACCTCAGCGGTACATAATTGAGTAAATCCATACAGGAAATTACCTATGTCAATAAAGGGTGCAAAGTAATGTAAAGCTTACAATTCAACAAACCAATCACTATTATAGTTAAGATAATACTAAAAATTACTGCAGTTCTCCTGGGATCCTAGTTGGTTGCTAACCGACTAACAGGATCACCCGTGTATATGTACAGGGTGGCGCAAAATTAATCACTCTCTCGGAAGATGGCGCAATTATTGCAAATGGCGTCGTACGTCAACCATATTTGACATTTGTGAACTAGACAGCTGCAGAATACAAACAGACAAGCAATGGAATAGTATACTTTGCAAGAGCGTGGAATAATTGTGTCGATTTTTTTGTTACTGGCGAACGCTACAGGGCCATGATAAACGACTTCTTACTGCCGGAATTGGAGGAGCGGGGCTTGGTGAATATGTGGTTTCAACAAGACGATGCAACCGCACACACAGCACGAGCCACAATGGATATTGTGAAGGATGCGTTTTCTGGTCGCGTAATCTCCCGTTTTGGCGATTTGGCATGGCCAGCAAGATCGCCCGATTTAACCGCCCCAGGCTTCTTTCTTTGGGGCTACTTGAAGTCGCGGGTTTATGCCAACAAGCCTCAGACAATCGCAGCCCTTAAAGAGAATAGTCGACAGGAATGCGAACAGTTATCACCGGAAATCTTGCGGAAAGTCATGGAAAATGCGATAAAACGGGTACAAATGTGTATCAACACTGGCGGCAGCTACTTTACGGATCTCGTCTTTTCCACTTAACAGAAAAAATTGTAAAGGTCCTAATAAAGATTTCCATCACTCAAAATCATTTTTTTTTATTTAGTAAAAAAGTTATACGAAAACAAAATTGGATGATTAATTTTGCGCCACCTTGTACATCATGATAACTAAATTGAAAATAGTAGAGTACAATTATTGTCAACGCAAATAACAAACAATTAAAACAAAAACTACATTCTAGCTAAATAATTCAAAAGTGTGTGTGTGCTAAGCCAAGCTCTCCGTCTTCAAATCTATCTTTGTCCCCATTCTCACCTATGGTCATGAGGCTTGGGTAATGACCGAAAGAGTGCGATCGCGGGTACAAGCGGCCGAAATGAGATTTCTGAGACGTGTGGCAGGTGTTACCCTACTAGATAGAGTGTACAGCAGCACAATAAGGGAATCTTTAGGTGTTGAGCCGCTACTTCTCCGCATTGAGAGATCTCAGTTGCGCTGGTATGGCCACGTGATACGGATGCCGCAAACTAGTCTTCCTAGGCAGTTGTTATTTTCCAAGCCGGTGGGTAAGAGACCAAGGGGTCGGCCTAGAACCAGGTGGCTAGACTACATGGAGAATCTGGGGTCGAGTCGCTTGGATATTACCAGGGAGGACATGCGCCTGATGGCGGAAGATCGCGATCGCTGGAGCTCCTCCATAGGGCTGCTGCCCCCGCGACCCTAACGGATAAGCGGGTTTGAAAAGTAAGTAAGTTTTTATGAAAGTATGTGTAAGATATTAATTTTTTAACGAAAAAAAATACCCACCTTTTGAGATATTTGCATAAATAAAATATTTTTATTAAATCAAATATTTGCGCATGCGTAATATAATTTAAAAAATTTCATATAGAATCTACAGTTAAAGAGCTTTCATATGTCACCAATCACATCTTTCCAAGTAAAATACAACCGAAGTTACAGTACATCATAGATAAGGCCCCCACTCAAATTTCGCAAATTTTAAATGTCCGTAACTTCCATAAAAATGAAAAAATAATAATAATATTTGGCATTCATTACCAACTCCCTAGGGCAATTATGTATACCAAATTTCATTAAAATCCGAGAGGTCAGTGCCAATGCCTGCCTGAACTGACGTGGAATGACCCATATATAAAAGAAGAAACTGACTGAGTGAGTGAGTGCACAGCCCAAACCATAAGGCCTAGAAACTTGAAATTTTGTACAGAGAATCTTTACAAAATGTGAGCACTAAGAAGAGGTTTTTCGAAATTCACCCCCTAAGGGGGGGAAAGGGGGGTTGAAAGTTTGTTAACACGTTAACTGGTGTTGCACTATATACTTAACACATTAAGTTGGGGTGGCACTACAAACGTAACATATTTACTGGTGTGGCACTACATAATTAGCCATATTAACCTTTTTTAGGGAGGGGTGTAACGAATTATTAACAACGAGCATAAATATGATTATGCAATGACAAGAACATAGATAAGACAGTGTTTTTCGAGGAGGCTAAGCAATCACACGGGTCTCCCTTGAGCTCCCTAAAAACGTCCAGACTACTGGCGAAAATTTGTGTGTTTGGCAAAAAAAAAGAAAAAGAGCGAGTATTGATCAGTGAAATTTGCAACAGAAAGATAAAAAGCTATCTGGGCATTGGAAACATCTGAACAAAAAAAGCTCCGCTAGAGCAGGAGGGTATAAGAGCCTCTACGTCAAGGGCAAGGGAAATTTTAAAAGATAGGTCTAAAGTATCCAGTGATGCTTCCCGGGGGTGAAGATGGATAACATTTTAATCTGGGACAGCACAACAAGAGGGTAAGTAAAGTCCCGGGCAAAGTGTGCAATATAAGTAGGTTAATTATGAAAGATGGTTCCATCCCACCTATGAGAATTATACAAAATTTAATTTGTAACAATACGTAGAATTCCTGTTGTTCGGGCTTTTCTTAGAAGTTAACATTTTCTTGGAAATATTTAATAATGATCAGTAACTGGAGATAATGGAGAGTTAGCACACTATTGAGAAAGAGTGAAAGATGACAGAGGACGCAGTCCCTTCGTTCGAGCTACAGTTGACGACATAACCGATAACAAAGCATACATGAACTCAACTCTTCAAACCAAAAACCATATGGTGTTATATCCTATAATAATCTTTTGAAGGATTATAACAATAATTCATATCTATCGAAATGCCAGCGAAGAAATGAATGAGTATTGGGCAGAGATGACAAAAAGTTATCCGGGCATCGGAAACATCTGAACAACTGCTTCGTCTATAGACGGAAATTTTAGAATTACTGAAAACAAATTAATTATTTAACTTCATGAGGTTGTTGTGTCTAACCTACAACTGTAATTATCTCGGGCAACGCTGGGTGCCTCTGCTAGTATATAATAAAAATGGGTAATTAAAATATTGTTAATTACTGGTGAAACTGCCTG
>JAHWFO010089604.1:34959-59260 GCA_023313115.1 Rhysida immarginata
TGCCTGTCAACTTCTGGTGCATTAAATGTCAACTACTGGTGATTCATGTATTAGTTAGGAAAAAAATTAATAACTAAATAGCTATTAAAGATATAATAATTGTTTAGAGATTGGCACATTCTGCATTATATTTACGATGGTATAACTGGAAAAGTTTCAAAATGCAATTTGATTTACGTGCACAGTTTCGTTTCACAGTAATGTCTTAAACTGTCAATTACTGGTACATCTACCCTATGTGAAATTTAACGTTTTCGAGTCGATTTACCCTATCATCAGACTTGAAGATTTTTGAATGAAATAATAGTTGAAAATAAAATATAATTAAATGTCTAATTGTTTGTTGGTTGTGATTGTTGGATGTATTATTGTCTTTACTTTGTAGAAGTAGGGTCCATTTGTTGTTTATGTCTGTTGATGGTTTGGTCAGATTTTTCTTATTTGTAATGATATTTATAATTTCTTTTATTAACTTTTTTATAATTTTCTTTTTTTCCAATGATTTTTGTATTATTTCAGTCTGGTGTGTGATTTTGATTGCTACAGTGGTTAACTAAATGATTGTTTTTGTCTTTGTGGCGAAATGCTCTTTCATGTTCTTTTATTCTTTTTTGTAGTTGTCTTTTTGTCTGACGTGTGTAGATATGTTCAAATTTTTATATGGAATTTGGTAAATTATGTTTGTGGTGCTCCATTTTTCTTTGCTATTTTGACATATGAAGTTGATGGAGGCTTTCCAGTATATAGCGGGAAAGAAATCACACCGAATTCTGACCCGGTTTCGCCTTTTATTCCTGGCTTTATCAAGGATACATATGAAGAGGGATCGACAATCGACAATCATACATTTGTTCAGGTGGGACGTAAGCTGTGCTTACACGATTCTCACCCTTCCGGAATAAATTCCACATGAAATACACTGAAATAGGCAAGAAGCCTGACTAACCCAAAGAGGTCTTCCACATTATGAAAAAACAAAAAATAAGATTGACGATTGTCAGAAGAGTGGGAGAGGGATGGTGGTATTACATCTTCCAATAATCCGGGAAGGAAACGTTGCCAATGTCTTCGAAGTTGAAATCAAGAATATGCCTCGGTTTTCTATACTGTGTATGCCACTTTATTTCCATCCGGTTATTCAGTATTCCAGCCACCAGGTCATTGTCATGACTCTTCATCGTCTGCACCATGTTCATCAGGAGATCTTGGGCACACATTCCAATATGAGTCATGTTCAGATCCGAGTGGATGTAATGATTTTTTACGGTCCTTCTTCCAAGCTGCGCAATGGTCTCAGGGTAACATTTTGGAAGACTGGAGTTTACTCCATCTGCTTCTACAAATAGTCGCCCACGCATGTATACCATAGAGGAGGATGGTCCGAATCACTGTCTTGTACAGTAGTAATTTATTGTCGATGCTGAGGGCGCTGTTTATATCCAGGAGAGCTATAAGGCTGTACTTAGCCTTCTTTGCTTTGTTCAGAGCAAAAGTTACGTGACGATTCCAGGAGAGTCTTGAGTCGATGATAACGCCAAGATATTTGTAGTTGTCAACCCATTCGAGTTTCTTATTGAATAGAACCAGGGAATCCGGGGGACACTTTAAGCTTTTTGTTGAAATACACGGCTTTGCATTTTCCGACGTTAAGATTCAGTTTCCAGCAATTACAGCACTCTTCGAACTTCTTCAAGGCGTTCTGCAGCCGAGTGATAACGTGAGATGGCTGGTGCTCCCATGCCATGATGGCAGTATCATCAGCATAGAAATATAAGTTTGCTTTTCTCGGGTTTTGGGAAAGCGTGCACAAAATAATTAAAGAGAACGGGCCCGAGGACAGAACGCTGTGGGTCACCGGCGGGGCGTGGAGTAATTTTCGCCAATTTTGGCTTCATAGAACCTTTCGCTGAGAAAGGATCTCACCATCATAATCAAATCAGAAGGGAACCCGTCTCTAATCATCTTGTAGTCCCTGGTGCCACACCTGATCTAAAGGTTTTACTGACATCAAGAAAAACCACCCCACAGTACTTGGAAAGGTTTAGTGGGGTGCTCAGATCTTCAACGAGCGTCCATATCTGCATCTTACATGAGTGGGCGGCTCGAAAGCCAAACTGTTCTTTCCGCATTAAACCATAGATGAGACAGTAGTCCTTGAACCTGGTGAGGTTAGTTTTCTCCAAGAATTTAGACATCGACGGGAGTAGGCTGATAGGTCGGTAGCTCGCGGGAATTGCAGGATTTTACCCCTGCTTGGGGATACTTAAACAATAGACTGCTTCCAAGCAGTCGGGAAATAGAAAAAACTTCCAACAGTCGCTTATGATATTCGAGATGTCGCTAAAGATGTTCTTTGGGAGATTCTTTAAGGCGTTATTATTTACCTTGCCTCTTCCTGGAGCCTTCCTCTTTTTTAGATTTCTTATGATGGTAGTGATTTCTCCGGCCTCGATGATGATCTAAGTTGTAGGCTGTGGGACTTCATAAAAGTTGGCAATCTTCCACGGTCTGGGACATGAGCTAACTGTCGGGATTATTGTTATCAGGGATAACAAACTGCATCTCTAGGGAATCTACAATTATTTGAGCTTTATCCTGATTAGTTTGACGTAATTATCATGAGGGGTGCCAAGTGAAGGAAGCGTATCATTCTTCTACTTCTGAAGAGCTCTAACCATGTTCCAAATGGAATTGTCGCGAGCCGACAAGCTTTTGAGCTTGTCATTCCATCTAGCGTCGCGAAGCTCGTTCACTTCTTCTTGGACTCTTCGCACTAACCTGTAGTATTTGGTTTTTAGCCAAGGTAAACGATAGCGCTGCCACAGCCTACGGGTCTTGTTTCTCACTGGAATTAAGCGTTGGATTCCTGGAGAGAGCATAATTCGATGAACAGGCTTGTTTACCAATGGATAGGCACTAGCTTCAATGGAACTGTTTATTCGCCTGGTGATGTCTTCAACATGTCGATCAATGTCATCAATTCTGTTTGTTCCTTGGAGATGTCATTGATAATGATGGAGGCCGATTCCATACCTGCATAAGACTTCGAGATTAATTCTTGGTGTTGAATTTCCTTCTTAATGATGATCGCAGCGCCGCCAGAAACACATCTTGCAGCGTTTGAAGTCATACGATCGTTATGGTTCACAGACTAGCCAGGTAGCTTGAAGTCTTGGCTTGGTTTGAGGTGCGTTTCACAGAGGAAAACAACGTCGATTTCTTGCTTTATCAGAAAATTGTGAAATTCGATACGCTTTCGGGGAATCCCCCTAGCGTTCCATATCACGCACCGAAGTTCACCTTTTTTGATTACAGTATAACGTTGTACAGCCATAGTATGAATTAGTTGGTCGTAAGGAGCCCACTCAACTGTGGGTAACTTTTGCCTATAGTTCTCCACTGCTAAGTTTGCACTAACATTTATCTGCGCATGCGTTAAGTTTGCCGTATCACCCTTTCTCCTGATGAGTGCGCATCCGCCGGCACAAATATAGATCGATTGTTGAAACAAATTAAACAATCGTTTTTAAAAAAAAACGATATACAAATACTATTTTAATTATCCCATTCTTTTATCCATTGTTTAATCTATGCTTGATTATATTATTTATATGTTACAAATGCAGCTGTATTTACGAATATTTTTATCGATGTATTACTGTAGCAGACAAGCAATGGCTGAGACTTCGAAACGATCTTCCAGCCAAAGAAATGAGTTTAATATCGACAGCGACGAATCTCCAAAGAAATATTATAAGAAATATGAAAGGGGAAAACCAATTAATGGAATGTGTCGCCAAATTATTTTGAACGTGTACTCCAAAGTGAAAAAGGACAATCCCACATGGTCGTCAGCTGAATGTTATAAGAAAACGGCTTATCTTACGGGTGTGTCAGCACGCACCATAACAACAATCAAAAAGGAGTGGAACAACATTGAAGACAGCAATGCAAGTCTTCAAGATGTGCGCCTGAAATCACCGCAAAAAAACGTCCCAATCGAAAGGTTGCTCTGAGCAACTTTGATTGTTTTGATCGGGAAGTCATCAGAAGAAAAGTACACGCATTGATTCTGCAAGGCGTTGTTCCAACCGTAAACAAGGTATAAGTGTCATCTTAATTGCATTGATGTGCAAGGTTTTATCACGTGGTAGGGTGAAAATGAAATATATTCTTCAATTCACGTATCTTGCAGATCATGATTGAGATCAACGAAGATCCGCTTCTGCCAAACATCACCGAACACACTTTACGGTGTTTGTTGAAGATTTTAGGATTTAAATATGAAAGAAGAAGCAGGTCTGCCACGCTCATTGAAGATGAGCGCGCCATTCATATTTAAGAAAAATCCGGGCTTTCCGACACCAAGGCAGAAGCATCTATTATTTGGACGAAACATGGGTAAACTGTGGGCATACTGTTTCACGTGTCTGGAAGGACAAGGCTGTTCAAACAGTTGAAGAAGCCTATAGGCAGAATTTGTCATGTGGACTAAAAGATCCTTCCGGAAAAGGCAAAAATTGATTGTTACCCATGCAGGAAGTGACATAGAATTTGTTGAGGAAGCCTTTCTGTGTTTCGAAAGCAAAACCAACAGTGCCGACTATCATGACGAAATGAAGGGGAACACATTTGAGGATTGGTTTGTGAACCATTTGTTGCCACGATTGCAGCCAAACAGCATTATCGTTATGGATAACGTACCGTACCATTCCGTAAAAATAGAAAAAGTACCGGTTACAGGTTGGAGAAAAAGTGCCATTAATGAATGGCTCCAAAAAAAAGCAAATTCACTTCGAGGAGGGTATGATAATTAAAGAGCTTCTGGGTCTCGTGAAGAACGCACGCCACAAATATGATTCATACAGAATCGACCAGATTGTTGAAACAGCGGGGCATAAGTGTTACGTCTACCACCCTATCACTGTATGCTGAACCCAATCGAACTGATTTGGGCCCAAGTGAAAATACGTGGCAAGGGAAAACAAAGCCTTCAAGCTTCAAGAAGTTAAGAAACATTTGTGCGAAGGAGTGGATAAAGTTACGGGAGTAGACTGGGCCAATTGCGTGAAGCATGTGATAGCAGAAGAGGAGAATATGTGGAAACTGGACAATTTAATGGACATTCAGATCACCGAATTCGTAATTAATGTTGGTGAAAGTTCATCCAGTGATGACGACTGTGATTGTTAATGTACAATTTTCTCTCTCTTTTTGGTTTAAATGTAAACTTGAAGTTAAAATTATTTTCATTTACTTTGTTTTTCTTTTAACTTTGCTTTCTTTGGAAATTAAAATGCTCATTCATTCATATGCATTTGATTGATTGTGGTCTTCCATAATTTTTATGAAATGAAATAAGTGTTCTGTGAAATATAATAAATTCTATATAAACTTGTATGAAATATTAAAAAGTAATTGTTAACGATAACTTTTACAAAATAAAAAGAGAAATTTTAACATGCAAAATGTTTCGCAGTAATAAACTTGTCTTATATTTTCTTAAATTCTAAATTTGTACACAATTTACGTTATTTGTTTATAAAATATTCAAATTGAATGAAAAAAATTTATAAGATTACAGGATCATGATTGTGCACAAAAAAAGACTACCTAGCTCATACAAATCCCTTTCAAGGGTCATGAAGTGTAGCTCGTAACTGCCCCTCACGCGCGGACTGATACGTAAACAAGCACATGCGCAGTTCCTAATTTGAGCAAAGATAGCAGTCTGAGAGTATAGATTAGAAAACAGTTGAAAGATACGTCCTAATTGCATATACATTACATACCTGGCAGGTCGTTAATGTTGAGGCCTTTTTCGTCCGGCTTATACACAGCAGCTACAAAGGATTTGTCTGCTGTCACTTTTAACCTGGGTCTATTTTGGACATTTCCTGTAGCTGTCCACCGCATCTGACGCACTTTGGGGGTCTTGTCCTTTAATCTTGGGGCAATCTCTTGACTGGTGCCTTTCTGCGCATTTGTTGCAACGAGGATCTTCCGTGCAGCCCATGGATACGTGTCCGAATCGCAGGCAGTTGTAGCATTGTAGCGGCTTCTTGTTCCCTCGAAAGACCTCTACTAACACTGCCTGCGGCCCATTACGTGTGATGTTCTTCAATGACTAGTTGTGTTCGGTGTTCGGGAGCAGAACCAAAACCATCGGCTTATCGATGGACCCTTTGGCTTTCCTGAGTCTGATTACCTTTTCCGGGAAGTAGTTGGCTCTTCCTAGGTCTTCTTGGAAGTCATTAAGATCATACGTTACATCCACATTACGAATCACGTATTTCAAGACCTTCTCAGACTTCAGTTGATGATGCTGAATTTTTAAAATATTGTCAGACTTAATTCCAAAGGCTAACAACCTGTTGTGAGTTTCTTCGTCTTCAAATTTAACTTTGACGGTTTCAGCTCTGCCCGTATGAACAGTGATCTTTTGACTGGAACATGCTTCTCGAGCTCAGTTAAAATTGTCTTAAACGGGACGCCATGAGTCCGCACGATAATCGGCGGGACATACCTCTTCGTGATCATTTGGTGTTATTATCTGAGCGACTCTGTCCATTCTTCGGATTCCTCTTTCTAGACGCGCTGACGACTTCTTCGTTTATTCTGGAGACGGTATTTAGGTTATCGATCCTCGTGCCCTTTCTGAATTTTTTATTACGAACATCAATCCAGGGACTGTCTTCTTCGTCTTCTTCACTTCCGTCGGAGTGACTTCTTTTATTTCCACCGTTTGTTGAACAGCCACGTTCATCAGTTATTTCCATTGTCTCCAATTCATGAACTTTGTTAGTAAAAGAAGTAGTTTTAAAATTGTTTCTAACCTCATTATCTGCCATAGAGTTCCCCGCCTTTGGGTACCCGGAGCATTTCTCAAGGCTTCCTTAACTTCACTTATCTTGTGAATAACATCACTACGAGAGTCTTGAATTTGTTTGTTGATACCTTTGAACTTCTCCTCGTACTTAGCGTTTATTTCGTCCCGTAGAGCTTCTAGCATTTCTTTGAACACTTAAGTCAAATGCAGCAAACCTAGCATCCAAGCAGGCATCCCGGTAGGCCTTTTCGCAGGACACAGTTTTACCATTCTCCACTTGTAAAGAGTCTTCAGCCGACTTCAACGTGGTTAATAGACGAGTTGCACATTCCCGATTTGCAACCATAGCGCCACTGATGACTAATCATATAAGTACTATATCGGGCTAGAAAACACACCAACAACATGGTGAACGATGATGAATGCTTATGACTTACCTTTAAAAAAAATTTAATTAAATGGGAAAGTAATCTATCAAGTTTACCAATCCTGACAAAACATGATATATTAGAGTATAGAGAGATTTAAATACTAATGTGATGGGTATTTAAAAATTTTCAGGGTGATGAGAGGAGACGGTTTTTTTGGGATAAGAGCTCAAACATCTTTAACATACAAAGTGTGTGTTATCAAGAAAGAAAATTCTATTGTGCATATTGTGAATGTACTGCAGTGTATGTAACAAATATATTTCAAAATAATTAAAAGAGATAAGAAAATAAATAATGTAATACAGTCAACACTTCATTAATGAAATAAAAAATTCATAATTAATTTTTATATTTTATTAACTGTAATATATAATTAATTTTGCCAAAGATTATTTTAAATTTTTTGATGATAGTATAACCATACGAAGTAACTAATTATATGCAGTGAATTAATAGTTTACTAAATGAAATTCTACCTAATTTATTTCAGATTGTCACAAAATTGTCACCTGTTGGATGAATTCTTGAATATTATTCAAAATTAATGTCAAATAAAGAAAATGATATTCCAAGTACAACATGCACAGATTTATTATGTAAGTGGAATAAACTAACAAGAAAAACATCCACATGTGGCATACGGATTAGTGAATTACATACAACAAGTCAAAATGCAATAAATACTCAAAAACTGCAAAACCATTTAACATTTAAAATGAAAAGATCTAAGAATTAATAATTAATTAATTTTAGAGTGTTTGATCTCGCACAAAAACATTGAGGCCACTACCGCGTCGCAAACAAGACATTGATCTGCAAGAAGAGGCTGTAAAAAAATTGTATGAAAATCTAGAGATTCATGGAAATGAATGAAAACTTATATTCTAGTTCTGTTTTGACCATTATTAACACATAATGAAACATGAGAATTAACTCGAGTGCCTCGTTTTGTTTTATGACATGTGCGATCGCTTTCACTTCCATTTGTTGTCATTGTCAAGACTGCAATTGCCGCCTACTTTTGTTGTTGTTAAAAGTTCTAAATTCTTTTAAAATTTCTGGCACTTTAACACATATAGGCCGGATTGTTTTGTAATAGTGCAATAATGAATTAAAAATCATTTTCGTTATATATAATTTTAAAATTCCTTCCTCTTTTATATATAAAAAATGAAAATCATATATTTCATAAAAAATTAACAATATTGATTTAAAGCAATTATTATCATCGTTAATATATTTAAAACAATTATACAAAAACAATATTTTTGCATTTAAAAAATAAAGATATAACAAATAAAAATATAATATAAATAACTTCACGGCCATAAAAATATGTTATTATTGCTATTCCAATTATAACAAGTTTTACTGAAATTTTATTAGCATTATCTAAATAAGCTTCATACAAAAAAAAAGAACAAACGAACGAGTTAAATAAATGTTAATTCATATCACAAATAATTTTTCCAAATTAAAATATCTTTTTAATAATCTGTATGTTGTTAAACTTAAAAATCCATGTTGGAAGTTTATTAAAAATCTGTGGAGTATAATATTCAAGTTAAAGATTTTTGGTACTACATAATTTAATAGGTGTTCTCTTTTTATTAGATAATAATAATAATAATTTTATCGCAAGATTATGATCCGTGCGACCCCACGGACGTAGTAATAATAATAATAATGGGCCCCAACGGGCCGAGGCCCAAAACGGGGTTAATGAAAATTACAAATAAAATAGACGAATATAAAAATAAAATTGATAAATACCAAAAGAATTAAAATAAAAGGACTAAAAAAAGCTAGTTCTAAAAAAATGGCATTGGTCCACTTGCTATAGCAGTCGAGTTTTTAGGGGCAACAAAAAGCCCTTGCAGTGCTACAACTGCTTACGTTTTGGGCATGTATCCCAGGGCTGCACCGAGTCGCCACGTTGTAACAAGTGCGCGGGCGACCGCACCAACATAAAAGATAAAGACCCGCCTAAATGTATTCGCTGTGAAGGCCAGCACACATCCAGCTATACCAAGTGTTCCACATACCCGCAAATTAAAAAATAGCAATTCCAAAATAACTTAAGGAAGAACTTTTGCTTCTGTTGCCTCTGCTTCCTCTGGCAAAGGAGCTGTTGATCATACCTTATTGGCCAAAATACAAAGGTATCTAGGAAACTTAACGAATATGCTAAAGGAAAGGTGGCAAAGGTTTACTGCAGGTTACTCCAGTTGAGAAGAGGATATAATCATGAACAGACATCCCTACAAAACAATAAATCAAGGTAAGCACTATTTGGAATGCGAGGGGAATTCCTCGCAAGCGTTTCGAATTTTACGATTTTCTTACAAGCTGGAATATTGATGTTTATGCGAAACGTACCTTAAGCAGAGTAAGGCTTTTAAGCTACCAGGTTACTATGTTTACCGAAAAGATAGGACAACTAAAAAAGCTACTGATCCAGCCGCTGGTGGGGCAGCTGTTGTCAGAAGAGGCATTGAACACACCCAACCTTTTAAGTATGGAAGCAGTTTCCAGTATCATCAAAGATGCTGACATTGATGAGATAAGTTTACTTCCCTGTACAACCCGCCCGGACACAAGCACACGTTTCTGAAAATTGTACACAACATTTTGGAAACGTTTTATTCTTGGTGTTTTTCCACCATTTAGGAGATAGAGGCACTGAATGTGTGGAACTTTTAAAGTTTAGAACCCAATTTTATCGATGAAGACTAAGCTTGACCCTCACGATCTGGATGAACTATTGTCTGGGCCTACTTCAATTGTTAACGTGGATGATTTAAATGCCAAACACCCGCATGGGAATTCCAGACGTTCTAACCAAAGTGGCTCAGTGCTTTACAGGTACGTGTTAGGTTGACACTTCTGTCTTCGGTCCCCTTGAAGACGCATACTATTGTGATCACTCACCCGGAAGTGATATGCTTGATATTGCTATCCTCAAGGGGTTTTTCAAACTCTATAATATTTTTACAGTAAATGCCTTATCTATTGACCACCTTCCTGTTGCTCTTAATTTTGAGGGGATTAATATCGATCTGAGGATAAGTCTTTCTTACAAGCAGGACTGGAAGTTTTTAGAGAATTTCTTAATGACTGTAGCATTACAATGGAATCAAGCCAAAAACTGTGGACACAACTATAGAAAGAAAAATAACTCCAAAACCACTATTCCACATAATAAATTTTAATGACTCATTTTGAGTCATTAAAATTTATTATGTGGAATAGTGGTTTTGGAGTTATTTTTCTTTCTACTGTAGCATTACTTTCCGGGACTCTTCCAGCAGCAGTGACATTGACAAGAAAGTCAAAAACGTCACTCGCTCCACTGTTATGGCTACTAATGCCAGTGCTTCTCCTGTTGACTGCAAGCGGCCAGACCACATGGAACTTCCTCCCTCCATCAGACATCTTATCTATGAAAGCGTACCAGGTTTCAGCATTTCAAGACCAACTACGTTAGACTTTCCTGCAAGGTCACTGAGAAAATCAAAGAGTTACGGAATCAAAGGTGGAATCAGGAGTACATTTAGGGCCCTTAAGAACAACAAAGCCATTGATCTCCCACCTCTGCTTACAGAAGATGGCGAATTTGCTAGCAGCGACCAGGACAAAGCCCAACTTATCGCTGATTCATTGAAAACTCCGCCAACGAGGACTGTCTGGTTAATATTACCCGCGAAGTTAAGGATAAGTGTGATAAGTTTGGGCTTACTCAACGAGATCTTACCTCTCCAAATACCATTGGCATCACTGAGATTGTGAGAATCATCAAGCACCTGAAAAGTAAGAAGGCAGCTGATATCGACGCCATCACCAACAGTACCCTCCAGAATCTACCCCTAGTGTCATTTGCTGTATCACCAAGGTCATAAATGACTGCTGGCATATCGGACATTTCCCAAGTGGTGTAAGGACTCCGTCATCCTCACCATTCTCAAACTTGGACTTGATCCTGCTCTTCGTGACAGTTATAGGCCCATTAGCTTGCTGCCCATGCTTTTCAAGGTCTTTGAGCACACTACGAGGTTCATCGTTTTCTGCGAGGCAAACAACTTTATTCGCAAGGAGCAATTCGGTTTTCGGTCAGGTCACTCTTGCCAGCTATAGGTATGGAGGCTAGTACTGATCTAAGCGGTCCTCTTAATTTTTCTATGTTTGGTGGTCTTGTATACCTCGAAGTTCAAAAGGCATTTGATCAAGTCTGGCATGATATTCTCACTTTTAAGATGATTTCTTATGGGTTCCCTAGGGGTGGCCGTGGCCTGGTTGTCTCGTCGGTTGGCTTGCCAATCGATGGAGTTCAGCAACTTCAGGCGCGGCCAGCTGCTGGTTGGGTGACGGCCTGGGCTTGAGGGCCACCGCTGGCGGGACAGCTATTTGGGGCGCGGCTGTTGGGGGACTTTGGTCTGACCCATTTGCCGATTGACCATAGCTGGTGTTCCAGCAGTTGGTGACAGCCTCTGGTTCGTTTATCCCCAGCAGCTCTTCCATCATGAAACCCCCCGTGCTTCGGAGGGCACGTTAAGCCGTCGGTCCCGACTGCTACTGTCATCTCATAGTAGTCGTTATTAATGGGATGGCGCAAAACTCCCTCGTAGGAGTAGGTGCCGCAGATTATCGCTTGCGATAATCTACCCTCTGTACCAGATAAGATATGGGTTCCCTATGACATAAATACTTTGATTCGCTCCTTTCTGACAAATAGGACCTTTCGTGCCAAGGTTGGTGACTCCTTGTCTGACCCCTGTGATATAAAAGTTGGTGTTCCCCAAGGCTCTGGCTTGACCCCAGCCTTGTTCAACTTGTTTATTCATGACTTTCCCAAGTTTGCAAAATCCAGTCTCTACTTGTTTGCGGACGACGCACAGTGGCACGGTTGTAAAAATATCGACTTAAAATTATAATTCAACTTTTTTTTTACATTTTAACATAGAAATTGGTGTATTGTTACAAATATATGAATAAATAATTAAAATTTAAAAATAAATTATATATTAGCAAAAAAAATTTAGGCCTAATAAAATAAAAATCAACTAAAAAGCAAACAAACCAATGAAATTTATAAAACTACACTAATTAACTAATAAAATTGTTATTATTATTATTATTATTACTTAAAAATAATATTAATGTCATGTGGACGATTAGCAGAGTGCAAATAACAATGACAAGGAAGAGAGAACGTATAAAAAAAACGGTAAAGAAATAAAGTTTTTATTGAATCATTAACTAACGTGATCAAATAAAGTTTATTGATACGTAACATAAGATAATTGATGACCAGTCGTATCTTGATAACAATGATCCTTATGCAGTGGAAGTCTTTATTAATGGAAATCGTACTGAGTCCATAACTTAGGTCAATGACGCACGGTAGAAACACAGTAGTTGACGACGACTTCGATGTCAGCTGCTGCAAAGCCTTTGTTTTGAAATTGCGGTTAAAGACTACCGCGATTACGAATTGAAAGGTTAAGTTCAAAGTTCAGGTAACTGATGAGAAATGATCCGAGTAGGAGTTTCAGTCGATCGTAGATGAAGTAAATCGAAACTTGAATGCGGAAGCAGCGTATGCGTCGAGGCGAGGTTAACTCGACGGCATGGCACACCCCAGGTGACTACTGTTGAAATGGATCTACATCGATTGGAGATCTCGTCGATTCATCCTAGGTGCAGATGAACGCAAAGAAGAGGCTGCTGGTACCCGATGCTGAAGATAGGAAGTAATGACAAGTGCGGATGCTGACTGAAGCTTGCTGCACAATGATAGAGATGGTATGGATGATACCCTACGATGCGAAGAACGACTGGCGCTGACGGTGTAGAGCGGAGTCCAATACGCAGGTCTCTCCTTTTTTACGACGGCAGAGGGTCGAGGACCCAACACTTGTAGCCTCTTGACGACCCTCGGGAACACACACATACACACTTTAATCAAATAATATACGTTGCACTGCAATAAACGTAAACGCAGAACACTTCACGTGGGAATCAAACAAATACGCATTTGTTAAAAGGCGTGTAACTGTAACAGGGTGACAGTTATACAACACATTAACATGATGAAGATAACGCGTAACAAGGTAAAACACTTCACTTCACCGAACACATTTTTGATCGTAAAAACAATTATGCTCGTAACGGAATCTCGCAATTTTGAAGGTGAGGTAACGGATTCTAAATCAATAATAGGCCAGAATTAGATGCAAAAACTGATACGGCCACACTTCGGGAAAAAAAAACAGGGTCTAAGACTGAAGCACAATTTATCACAAATTAAATTCAAACACCAAACTCTAACGTGAAGAAGAAAGATGGAACTTGGCACGAAATTCTTGTACACAATAACGTCGCACCAAACCTTTCCTGAAGAATGGAATCTTCCAGGCGGAGGAAAAAAAAAATATTTCAATTGCGAAATTTCCCTTTTTTTTTTAAACTTTCCTCAACAATTTCAGTAGATGGGAAAACTAATCAAATGGCCAGCGATGAACCCTCCTAGGCCACTCATTAGGAACGAGCTGAGTGAACTAGGGAACACTCCCACTACGGGCACGTTTTCCGCGATTCCGTTCGTCTCGAGCTCAATGGCTTCTATCCATGAACTTACCTCGGCGAAGTTCAGGCATATGGATATCACCGTAATATTACAGACGGTGATTCGTGGAACCCATGTACTTATTGATATGGATATTAGAGTCCTACCGTGAACGTTGCGTAGCCACTGCAGATAGTCCTCTCCTTGCACTGCATACGGGTAGCCTCCTCTCGATGCCGAGTTTGCGACGTTGGCCTCGGGTTGCCTTTCCTCGCTCGCCGCCCCGTACGTCGTCTCAAGCTCGTAACCACTCTCCTTTAACGCCTCCTGGACTAAGGCCGTCAGCCACTGTTGCCAGTCCTCGTCGTTTCTCTCTCGACGGGTTTGAAGAAGCACGCTCTCCCATCTGCTAAGGCCTCCAGTGTACGGTAGTCGCTCACCGGCCGCCGTCGTGGTGTCTCTCTCCACGCGGTCGGGTTCGTTGAGCTCCGCCACAAAATATCTTGCTTCGTAGCGTTCTCCTAGTGCCGTACGTTGCACATATTTATCCAGGCCTCGCCGAGCTTTATCTCCATTCGGCTCAATTAATCTCGGCTGCCGCTCGCCCCGATCCGTCTGTCTACCACCGCGTTTTTTCTCTCTCCCTTTCTCTCGTTTACTCCTGTCTCCTTCTCGTGCTCCTCTCGTGAACCTCCGCGATGTTCTCGTGGGCAGCTTTCGGAGTGGCTCTCCACAAATGACGTTTTTAACGGCGTCGTCTGCTCTATTTATTTTTGGTTGATGAGCACTCTGCTGACGACCACATGACAATTAAAATGAAAATTTTTTTTATGAGTTTTTTTAAAGATTATAACCCAAGTAAGCACTTTTTACAATGTATCTGTTAACGAAATTTTTAATATAATCTTTACTATCAAATAAAAAAATCAAATCACCTTTATCTTGATCAAGATTTATTTTCTGAAATTAACTGAATTTTATAAAATTAGTAAAGAAACGCAACATGTAATAAAATCTACCCCAACGGTAAACTTACCCTCATAGCATCTCGCTCCCATCAGAAACCACTTCACAACAAATATAAGCGCTTGTAACTCGCGAATGAATGAAAATGGTGAATGGTGGTGAGTAATATTAAACTTCATAAGCCATATAATTATTTGACATTAAAATAATTCGTTTATGTGCCGGTATGTCGCCGTATGAGTTATTTGATTTTCTCCCATGCACGCCCTATGGGAAACTCATCATTCAATCCTTTATAGCAGCAATACGGATGGCCAAAATTAATTAATATTTCACAGAAATAGTGCCCAAATCATGCTCTTTAATGTGTAACAAAAATCAAAAAAAATAATTTTGAGTCGATTTTTTCTTAAACGTGCCATTGTGTGACGGAGCTATCATGACTTGGGCACGTAACCCTGCCTACGTCATCAGTCGACTGCAGAAAGCTCTACATCAGTGTGAGAGCTGGTTCACTAACAAGGGAATCTCTCGAGCATGTATGTCACAGATTTCCACCATATTGATATATGTTACTCAAATAAAGCTACTATAAATGCTTGCAAAATAAGAGTGCAACATTTTGTTTCTTTCAAAATAAACCGCGAAAACGAAAAAATTTGAGCATATATAAACATAAAAAGACTCCATTGTTAAAGCGGATAGGTATGTGGGATTCTCTTGTAATTGGCGATTACACCTGAATGTCAAAAAGTGTAAAGTCATGTTTATCACTCGCAAACGCAAATATCCTCTTATACAGCTGGAAACTTGATTGGGTAAAAAATTATAAGTATATCGGTGTTATGATTGACTCCAAGCTCAAATGGAACGACCAAGTTCAAGATGCGCTCAACAAGGCCAAGAAAGCGTAGTTCAGCTTGATCCTGGGACAAAATAGCGCTCTTGGATAACAAACTATTGTTGTACAAGGTAGTGTACGTTCCATTTTGCTTCACGGTATGCCTGCTTGGACTACTATTCGCAAATCAAGGTGGAAGGATCTTCAGACCTTCCAAACTGTTGCCCCCTCCGTGGGCACTACCTTGACGTGGTGGAGGGGCTTGACTGTCTCAGTGACGCTAAGGGCTATGCTGGATTGGGTCACCCAGGCCAGAAAGGCCTTAGCAAAGAGGCCAGACTAAAAGTGTCCGGTCGGTTGTGGACCCTCTCAAAGGGACCGGTGCTCACAGTGGAGGCCTCACATGTTTTCGACATGGCCTCCATTGCGACCAGTATGTCCATCTGCGTGTTTGCCGTGCGTAGCAACCCTACTTCTGGGGAAAGGGGGATCTGGTGATTGAGTGATGGCTTTCCGGAACAACACACCACTTGGGCCTCTGTTTCTCGGAAGGATGGGTGGTCTGGATGAGCCCGTCCAGATTAATCGACTGGTCGTCGCTGCTTGGAGCTTCGGCCATAGGGTTAGGCGCTGCCTATATCTCTCTCGTATCTCTGGTGCCCATGTGCATCCCCGTATTGGGCTCGGTGGTAGATGGAGAGCGAGGGAGATGAAAAATTTTTTTCATTTATCATGAAAAATCAAAATTCGAAGCTAATGAACCAAAACAAAAAATAATAACGATCGTGATGAGAGATCCAGGGTGAGAATGCCAAAAAATCCGAAGTTCTTGGAAATGAAATTGGCGAGTGGGGATTCGTTTAAGACCATCTCCTCATTTTGCATTACAAAAGAACTAAAACGGCTTGTTGGGGATACGAATTATACGAGGAGACTCTTTAATGGCCATCTTCTTATTGAAGTCTCCAAGGATAAACAAGCAAGCTACCACCCTTCTAAACTTAAAAAGGTTTGCATGGAAAGCAGTTTCAGTTTCTCCCCACGCAACTTTAAATTATAAGAAAGGTGTGTTCACGTTTCAGGATCTGGGGGTCTAGGGTGAACTCATCGACAAGCTGTCGATCTTGACAAAATCTAACCGTCGATAAGTGGCATATTACACTTTTATACACAAATTTATACACGTATGGCTAGATGATATATACTGATATACACAACTTTACACACATTTACTCATAATTTTATACATTTATACATACATAAACAAATACCTGTAGACACACTATATTATTATTTTCACTGTTCAAGTTTCATAGCACAAGAGAGTACTTCATGAATGTAAATATTTTTAACCAAGTTTTTGTTACTATTTTTAGAAAATGTGTATTCTTGAGCTATGTGTATTCAGCCTGCAGACCAGAAACGAAG
This sequence comes from Rhysida immarginata, assembly GCA_023313115.1. Lineage (NCBI taxonomy): Eukaryota > Metazoa > Arthropoda > Chilopoda > Scolopendromorpha > Scolopendridae > Rhysida > Rhysida immarginata. The sequence goes on from JAHWFO010089604.1 coordinate 52,020, forward strand.
GAAACAAGATTTTAATAAGAAATCTGTTGCTAATTTCTGAAATAACGTTCGCCAAGTGCATAGTCGACTGCTCTTGAATTGTAGACAAGAATAAGGCAGTTGTCGATGGTCAAAGTCTGTACACTGTAGACTCTGTAGACAAGTAGACAAGTCTACACTATAAACTAAGTAGACACTGTAGACAAGTCGTCTAGCTCGAATCGACAAATGCGTCATTAATCACGTTACCATCGACATTTGTCGACAGTCGACTGCTTGTCGATGACCTCAGCCTAGACCCCCTGGAAGCAATAGAGGATGAGGAAATCGTTGCCGAATTGGAAGATCCATCAGTTGTTGACATTCGTAGGATCACTCCATGGAGGAACGGTGTTTATCATCTTACAGACTCCTTCATAATAACCTTTGAGGGAACAGTGTTCCCTGATACCATACATATCGGGTACATTAACTGTCATGTGAGAGCCTTTATCCCCAACCCGTTTGCTTTGCTTTCAATGCCAGAATATCGGCCACACGAGGGCAAACTGTCGTTTTAATGCAGTTTGTTGAAAGTGTGGCCTGCCCGGACATGACATGGAATCTTGTTCTAATGAGTTCCACTGCTGTAATTGCAGGGGCTCCCACTCTGCCCTTTCAAGAGACTGCCCTATTTGGCGGAAGGAAAAGAAAATCCCAGAGGTTCGTGTCCTCGGGGGTCTGTCTTTACCGTAGAGCCGTCCTGCTATTAAAACTATAGGAATTATGACAGAGTTGAGCATCACAGATTTTTCCTATGGAACTTCCACTTCCACATTACCATCTTCCAACTCTAGTCGGATTTTAAAAAGTGTTACACCTCCAAGATCTCCAGCAAGAACTTCGGAGAGAGAAGATGGCAAGAAACGCTCTCAGAGGTGTCATTTTCCTGTGACCCTTCCAAAAAACGTGTAGCGGAAATTACACCAAAATCCCCAGTTCTGGGGGGAAAACCAGATTTATCTGTAAATATCTCTACTGACGTGGAGATTGAAGATGCCTCTGATCCTCCATTAATGATAGGAGTTCCTTCTAATGAACTCACCTGTCTTACTTGAATTTTTCCCTTTATTTTTCCATTATGCATGTTCTTCAATGGAATGTCAGAAGTTTCTTTCTTGGGCTTGAAGATCTGAAATTCTTTATTAATGAGTTTAATGTGTCTGATGTCGCCTTACAAGAAACGTTCTTGTCCCCGAGTCAAACGTCAGTAATATGGGGCTTCATCGTCATCCGTAGAGATAATTCGTTAGGCGGTAGAGCTTGTGGAAGTGTAGCAGTAATAATAAGGAACAGTATTCCATATAATATAGTTTCTCTTTCTTCTCCCCTAAAAGTACTTGCTCTCAATAACCTTATTACAAAAAGCTTCCAAATTACTGTTTGTTTTTTACATCTCTCACCAGGTGAAAACGGCGATGAAAAATGCTTAAAAGCCCTAATACAAGAACTCCCTCACCCATTTCTACTCTTAGGCGATTTTAATGGTCATAATCCAATATGGGATTCCAGTCACTATTCAAACCTAGGATATATCATTGAAAATGTTATTCACGTCTGCAACAATAGCCTTCTTAACGACCGTTCTCCTACCTATCTACACTTAGCCAATGGCTATCTTTCTAATATAGATTTATCTCTCTCATCTCCTCCTATAACTGCCCTTCTGAACTGGTCAGTTATGTCAGATTTACATGATAGTGATCACTTTCCGATTTTCATCCAAATTTGTATGTCAACTTCTTTTTCTACTAATCCTAGATGGAACTTAGCTAAAGCAGATTGGTCCGCCTATCAAGCCATGCTGCAGTTCGATAAAAGTTCCCCCTATCCTATTGATAAAGCAGTGGAATTACTATCTTCTAATATCCTCCGTGCTGCAGAAGCAACTATCCCAAAAATAGGGGGCCGTTCATCCAAAATCCCAGTTCCTTGGTGGAACGAAAGTTGCGCGTCAGCTATTCATGAAAGGAAAAAAGCTCTACGTATCTTTAATTCTTTGCCCACCCAGAAGAATCTCATTATTTATAAACAAAAAAGGGCCATATGTCGTAGAATAATTTCCGAGAGCAAAAGACATTCCTGGAGACATTATGTATCCACCGTTAACAAGAATACCCCGCCATCAAAGATTTGAAGTAAAATCCGTTCATTAAGTGGAAAATATTATTCTTTCCCCTCTCCTTCACTTTTACATAATGGTAGAAAGGTAGGTAATCCGTTTGAAGTTGCGAATGTTTTTGGGCAAACATTTTCCGGCATCTCTCAGACGATAAATTATTCTCCATCTTTTCACCAACGAAAACTTCAAGCAGAATGACGAGGCATAAACTTTAGTTTTGATAGAAAGTAGGCATACAATCAGTCTTTTTCCAAAGTGGAACTCGAAGCCGCTATCCGTATTAGTCGCGCTTCCGCTCCGGGACCAGATAACATTATGCTCCCTTTCTTTGCACGTCTATCGCAAGAGGTATTAGACTTTCTTTTATCCATTTTTAACGCCAGGTGGGACTCGGCCTATATCCCTCAATCCTGGAGGAAGGCTATAATTATTCCAATCCGAAACCTGGCAAAGACCCTGCCCACGCCACTAGTTTCGACCCATTGCTTTGACTAGTTGTCTGTGCAAGCTTCTGGAAAGAATGGTACTGGTTAGATTAGTATGGTATCTAGACATTAATAATGTGATATTTGACAATCAATGCGGATTTCGTAAAGCTAGATCCACTCTCGATCATTTAGTTTGTTTAGAAGATGAAATACACTTGGCCCAAACAACACATGATATAGAGCGAGCCTATGACACAGCAGAGATTTGGTATCACCCAAAAAATGTATGACTATGGCCTAAAGGGCAATCTCCCTCGCTTTTTAAATAACTTTATGGAGGAAAGAGTCTTTAGAGTCAGAATAGGTTCCTCCTATTCACAATACTTTATTCAGGAAAATGGCGTTCCACAGGGTTGCGTAATAAGCCCCATCCTCTTCCTGTTAGCAATTAACGAGGCCGGATCTTATTTCTCCGCCTGTACAAATATCACTTTATGTAGATGATTTAGCCATTTTCTGTAGAGCAAGTCGTGTATAGAAAGCAAATGACAACTTACCATCAACAGATCAAGGATGGAGTGAAAACAATTCTTCCGCCGGACCCACGTGACTTCTAGCTAACCTGGAACGTCACATATTATTGAAATTTCAGGATGTATGAAGAGTAGAAAAAATTTTATGCTACAATTGACCAAACGACTAAGCTGTCATAAAAAGGAATTCATTAGTGTATTTATCACAAAATGGCGCCCATGTGATTAGTTGTCGTATGTCTGATGTACAAGATCTCTAAATCGACCCATTCCTTCTAAGTGTTGCAGTTTTGGAAGGAGTGTATATAAAATTTTGTAATTTTTATTTATCTTACTTTTAATTTATTATTTTTGTAATTTTTAAAATTTATTTATTCACATCTTTTATCGTTTCTCTGTTTGTGTACAGTAAGCTAATTATACTCTGTCCAACGAAAGAAAAACTGGGCGTGTCCAGTTAAATTTCCAATTTCAATTGTTAAGCATTGTTAATTTTATTTAGCAACAATGTCCTCTTCCACACTCTATATTTCTATGCTTTGGGTTGGAAGAGGAAGTGACGAAATGTTCGTCGTCGACAACGTCAACAGCAGGAGGCCAGCAGAAGACGAGAGCGGGAATTTCGTACGAGGCCAACGAGAGACAGGCCAGGGCACTGAAAAGTCACCTGATCATCGGGGTCCGAGCAACAATGTAACTTCCATTGTCTCCATCTTGGATTTTAATAATCAGCGTTTTTTCGTTTGTTGGAAACAATGAAGGTTGGATTGTTGCCCGGACCCCGATGATCAAGTGGCTGTTGAGTGCCCTAGCCTGTCTCTCGTTGGCCTCGATTTCGTAGAGATGACGAAAGATAGAAAGAGATCGTGAGATTCGTAATGGTAGAGTCGGAGACGGAGGGAGCAAACGGCGGAGAGGGAGAAATACTGCATCCAATGGCCTAATGAAAGGAAAGGGCCGGCTGCTGGCAATTCTAAGAGTCAAACGAAGGAGAGAATACGCCTGTTATCTCCGCGAGACCTTCCACGGACTACGAGCTCTGTATTTCGGTGAAAGAGAGCGACGGAGAAAACCCCGCTACTACGACGCCGGCTGAGTGCCTACGTGGCGAAGAGAGCTCTGTGAGCCAGCCTCCGTGTAAAAGTGCCATGTTTCCCGAGCTTCCTCGTTGGACAGTCGAATCTAGAATTGACTTTCTGGTAAGCGCACAGTTACAAATACATTTAAGTGCTGGAATAGCTAAAGCGGCGTTGCCAGAAATTAGACGCCGGGAACTTTGCTACTCGTCATATATCCAAGGTCTCTGGCCGTTTGGTCTATGTGCTTATACGGGCTTCGTCCTCGTTTGTAAGCCACGTCATTAAATGATCTGCTGCCTGACTTTGCCCTTTCTAAATTAAAGCCAATCCCCGTTCTTTCTGCAATTGATTCTATCGGAGACCCATATTCTCGCAGATTAATTGCCGACTTGCGCTAACGGATATTTCCCTTTCAATTATTGTGTATTCGACCTAGACATTTATAGAGACTGCTCTATCAGCGCGTTAATCTACCTGACTGTGACTTATCCATGACCGGCCGCGACTTTATTATCGGTGTTATCGTATATGCGTAAGAGCATATCACGTCTTTGTCAAGTTTTTGTGCGACTCATTTGAGAGGGTCAGAGATTGATTGTCCATGTTATTTATTGTGATGAAGTGCATTATGTAGCAGTCACCTAGTGCTTTTATGTGTAATGCTACAGTTTAGTGTTGATATCTACGTTGTAACGTTATATTAATACGTTACTTTAAATTGACTATAATCGATAATGATCGTACTACATCAAAAGTAATGATGTTGTGTTTCCCGCAATAACCCTATATTATTAATATTTGATAAATAAAAGAAAAATAATGCAATACTTGATGAACAGCGAGTCAAAAAACCAACTCTCAGTAAAGTTTATTAATTAATTAATTTATATTATTTTAAATATATATTTTTTTGTTTAATTTTTTTTCCTTCACAAATCAAATAATGATTTGGTATGAATTGAAAGGTTACAGGAATTCTGTTCCAAAGAACGTAACCAAAGTTACAACATTTTTGTTCCGAAGAACGTAACTAATACAAAAAAAAAAAATAAAATAACTGTGCAAAACAATACAGGTCAATGCAACAATCTAGAATACTGAAGTTTAGACACAAGAAACCAATGTACATAACTAAAGTACACTATTATACCTCACAAGAAGTATAACAAAGAATCAAAACAGACATAATGAGTGTGTTCAAAAAGCGTATTAATACGACAAGAACATGAACAAAATACATTGCTCAAAGGCAAGAGGAATAAGAGGCTAACAAAACTGATAACAGTTCTAAAACAAATGAATTAATTTGATAGCCTGTTCAATGGAAAAGAACATAAAGTTTTTCTATAAAAATTTTGAGTAAGGAGAAAAATCTGATGTATCATGATCCATACTCAAACTTGAAAATTCATGAATTCCGATGTCAAAATTTTCAACAATTAGCATTCAATTCAAAATAAAAAATGCTGATGCTTTGAGGAAAATAAAAAAAAAATTGACAACACGTCGGCAGCAGCAACAAGATGAACATCGTCACATAAGAAAAAGCCTTGAAAGAAAAAAAATACAAAAACAAATAACATGAAGAGAAAATTGCAACAATACAGATGCTTGTTGAGCAATGGAAGGAATATAAAAAGAAACAATCCAAGGTCTTCAAGACATCAAAAAAGGCTTGAGAGACTGGTGAGTAAATGACATCAAAGTTCGACACGCACAGGTACAAGGACAAACTCCAAGGGTAAAATGGCTATGTCCATGATAACTGAGTGTAGATGGCCCATGATGGTGAAGTTGAAAGAGCGATCTGAACTGGCTGCGGACCAACGATGAAGTGATAAAAAATCGGACAGCAGTCAAAACGAAAATTTTTATAACAAACACGCGCTTGACACGCACGAGAAAACAATAGTCATTAACAGCATACAGTAATTACATAAGCTAGAATCCAAACAATGCTGCAAAGGCATTTACAAAATAAAGAACAAGTGGTGTGTAAATATTAAACAAATAATATTTGCACATCACAACGTTATTGTTTGTGCTATTTAAAGATAGTGAGTTCCTTCGGTTCCTTAATAAATATTTTGACTTTAATTACGCCTCATGTCAATGTGTTACTAATTCCACTGCGCCCACTCTATTCTACGTTAATATTTACACATCACAGAGCCTTTGCGTGATAGCCGAGCCTGTATGTTTCACGACCATCAGTGTTTTTTTGTGGGTCTAAAGTGCTCTCTGTGCAACGCTTTGGAAGAGTGTTAGTGGTTTCGACGATTGTGTGGTGTTTTGATTCTAGTGATTCGTCGAGTGCAAGGAAGGGTATTATTGCTGCAAAAGTGTGGTGGTGCGCCGTGGTCTGTATACTGTATAATTCGTCTTCAACTGATTATCAAGTCGTGATTTTGTGTGGGAAAAAAAGAAATAGTGCGCCGTTTAGTGATATCCGGTGGAGCATCCATCTAAGTGTTGTAAAAATTTCTGTGTTGTATGGTGTTTCCGCCACAATTAGGCGGTGCGACAGTGGTGTTCGAGTTTATGGTGCATCAGTGTTCATCCAGTGTGGAAAGTTATTGAGTACAGCTAAGTGTGGTGTTGGATCCGGTCGATGCTGCGTAAGCATTTTGTCACAGTACGATAATCATGACAAAAAGGAAATTATCAGAGCAGGAAAAATTAAATAAGCAAATTTTAAGCGGGTTAGGTAAAACCCGCTATACAGGTGATGTAGCCTTTTTTAAAATAGTGCTTTGGTACGCTGGTTAATTAAGTGACCACGTGCACAGAGGAAAGGAAATTAAAATTATATACATCCTGTCTTAACACCCTACTAACCTCGTTGAATTTTGATTCTCCACAGACGTTTCAATTTCTGTTTTATTTAAACATCCTGAGTGTTAGAGCGAATTTTTCCACCCTGTGTGCTTCATTAGCTGTATTAATTCCTCACCTCAAATTATATCTTTGGTTGAATCTTGGACGCAGTCATCTTCGGAGATCCCTGCTCTTGTAGGATATGCTCCTGTAGCTGTTCATCGGAGCTCCAGAAAAGGAGGAG
>JAHWFO010089604.1:61004-86798 GCA_023313115.1 Rhysida immarginata
TTTTGCGGCTTAACAAATGTATCACATTAGTGGGTGACTTTAATCTTAATTTTCACAAACCTTCGGCAAATTTGAATTGTTTAATGGATTTAACCGAGAGAGTGGGCTTGCATTCCATGGTTGACTCTTTTACTCATTTTTCTATGGCTTATAATTCTTATAGTACTATTGACCAGTGTTTTTCTAATTTAGGCAATTCACTTCAATGTGGAACTCTCGATGTGTCCATATCGGATCATTTCCTTGACCATATTTTATCTATAAATCTTCTTTGATTAGTTCCTTGAGCCGCAAAACTATCACTAAGAGAATAGTAACTCCCTTTAGAATTATTATGTTTGATTCGTATCTTCTTTTGACTAATTGGACCGAAATTTTAGGATGCTCTCATGATGTAAATAAACTTTTTAATAATTTTTTTACTCTTTTTAAATTTGGTTATGAACGATATTTTCCTTTTATTTCCTTTCCCTGTTCTAGTAATTCTAAAGTTTATCGTAAGCCCTGGCTAAACCCGCACATTTTGCGTTTGCTTTCGCATAATAACATGCTGTATCGTAAATACAGGCGAAATCCTACCCAGTTCAGAAATCTCCAATTTAAATCTTTTTCTAATCGGCTGCGTAACATTATTAAACTAGCCAAACATAATTACTATGCACAACTTTTTAGTAAAAGGGGTTCTAATAAAACTAGATGGAAAACAATTAATGACTTATTATCTAATACTTCGGCATCTCAATCGCCTTTTGCGGACACGCACAATTTAAATCCTTCTATTGTTATGGAATTTCTAACAGCGCTCTTGCCCACTCCTCCTTCTTATCATTCTTCCTCTATTAAATACTCTTTTGAAGCCTCTTTATCTTCGGTCTCTTTCTTTGCTGCACCTACAGATCCTTCCGAAGTTGCCAAAATAATCAGTCAAATGAAATTTTCAATTTCCCCCGATCCTTTGGATATACGAGCTAACATTACTATTGCGGTTAACACTAGTATTGCTTGTCCTCTAGCCCATATATTTAATATTTCCCTTACTATGGGATCATTTCCCAAAGCACTGAAGATTGCTAAAATTCTGCCCATCTTCAAAAAAGGTAACCCAAATGATTTTCAAAACTATCGCCCGATTTCCATTCTCCCCTTCTTTTCTAAGATTTTTGAAAAGCTGTTTTTCCTTCGTCTTTCAAATTATATACATAACAATAATCTTTTGTCTCCTTTACAGCATGGCTTTACACCGAAACGCAGTACCGATACAGCATGCTACGAGTTACTTGAGTTTATTACTAATGATCTCTCTGATAATAAGTTTGTTGTTTCTCTGTTCTTAGATTACTCTAAAGCCTTTGATTCAATCCCTCTCCAACTTTTAATTTTTAAACTTTCTTCTTTTTTTAATTTGCATGGTCTCCCATTGTTTTGGTTAACTGAGTTTCTTACAAATCGTAGTTATTATCTATCTATTCATGAATTCCTTTCACCCACACTAATCCGTAATGTTGGGGTTCCTCAAGGTTCTATTCTTTCTCCGTTGTTATTTATTAACGACCTTACATATGCTCTATCTCCGATTTCTTTAATTTTATATGCTGATGATACCACTCTTTTGCTTTCTGACTCTAATCGAATCTTGTCTTTATCAGTCTTGAATTCTGCAAGGAATTCTGCTAATGCCTTATTTTTAAATCTTGATAAAACTAGGTACATGCTATTCTATCAGCGAAATAAACAATGTCCCTTTGGATCTTAATATAGTTTACAACAACTCTCCTATTTCAGGTACCGACTCCTTCAAATATTTAGGTCTCCTCATATCACGTGATCTGTCCTGGGACTCGCATGTTAATTATCTACTGTCTGTTCTTAATAGAAAACAAGGCATGATCTCGCGTTTATATTATCTCCCTTCTGATATCTTAATCCTTCTATACTACTCTCTGATCCACTCTGCTTTATGCTATGGTATTCAATTCTGGGGTTCCGCTTCAAACTTTAGTCTTTCTCGTCTATATCGACTCCAAAAGCGGTTCTTGAGATGCCTCTTGAATGTTCGTAAACCTACATCCGTTTCGCACCACTTCAAATCACTTGGCATTTTAACCATTTTCCAAATTTACATTTCTCAACTTTGTTTGTTCATTTATAAACTCGTAAATTCCCATCTATCACTAGCTACTCCTTTATTAATTACTTATCAATATCACTACCATTCTTATACTACTCGGTCAGCTAATTCTATTCGCCTTCCCCTTGCTAAAAGTAATTATAAACAACGCAGTGTTTCTTACGCAGGAATTAAATGGTGGTCTGATTTACCTGAAGTTATTCGGTTATCCCCCTCCTGTCATATGTTCAAACGCCTTTTGAAAATCTATCTTCTATCGATTAACACACTTACTAACCCTCGTTAACCTTTTGGATTATTCTGTTTAGTTATTTTCTATATAGCTTTTTTATTTATTTGTATTTACTAGTTACTATTTTGTTTTACTTTGTTCTTCCAAGGACCCTTCTCGTCGGCCATGTGGCCATTTGGGCCTTGGACAGGATTTTTTCTTTTTATACCATTTAAATAAATAAATAAAATAAATAAATAAATAAGGCTGCGTTCTCCGGCCAGTTCCGGCCGCTTTTCGCCCAAATAAAGGATGAGGGGCTAAAAGCAACAATGCAACAGATGGAAGCACTACTGACCCAGAAGGAGGCAGCCCCACGGCGGGAAGACGAACACGATGCGGAAAAATGTGAGGTGAAAGGTTTTAACGCAGGGCCCATCGTTAAGCCTTTCTCAAATAAACAAAAAAAATCCCCTCATGAGAAGTCGCCCATAACAGCCGATGTTTGTACCCAGGAGGAAACCTCCATGGCGGTTTCAACAATTAATCCAGACAGAGATCAGAAGCAGGAAGCGCCCAAGCCGCTGTTAGCCAGTGCGCCAAAAGGTGAAGCAGAAGAAGATATAAAAGACTTAGTAATCAGACATTATAACAACTGGAAGTTCACAAAAGATTTGATTAACAAAATACGTTCTGCATATTTTTTAGAACATAGACTAATATATAGACGGATAAAAAACGCTATACAGATGGTACTGTCGAAAGCAAAACCCGTGATACAGGCTATCCTGAGGGCAATGCATGCCAATCCTACCGCGGGCCATCCAGGAGTTAAAAAAACGCTAAGGAAAATCAAGGAGTTTTATTACTGGAGCCACATGGACCAAGACATACGCAAGGCCGTTCGCGAATGCGTAGACTGCCAAAAGAACAAAGTGCCGAGACAGCGTCCATTCGGCGATTTACAGCCACTAGAGATACCATCCCACCGTTGGCATATGATATGTCTGAGTTATATAATGTCCTCACCATTGACTGAACATGGACGTGACGGCATCTTGACAATTGCTATAGGTTAATCAAGAGAGTGTGGCTATTGGCGTGTAATTCTTCGATATCGGCCGAAGAAACCGCAAAACTGTTGATAGATCACGTGTTCAAAATACATGGGTTCCCGTCAGTAATCATCTCCGACCGGGATGTGCGCTTTACGGCCGAGCTCTGGAGGAACATATTCAGAACCTTGGGTACAATGTTAAAGTTCGCTTCGGCCTACCACCCACAGACCGATGGGCAATCGGAGTGGACTAATCAGAATACAACACAGATCCTTCGTCATTATCTGAATATGGAGAAATCGGACTGGGATAAATATCTCATTACCACCGAGATCGCAATCAACAGACTAGTCTCAGAAGCAACGGGATATGCCCCATTTACATTGGACACGGGGAGGAATTTTACGATACCACCAATTCTCAACAAATACGCCCACCAAGATCCAGCCATGCCAGAGTTCACTCAGCGCTTGGCAAAAACGCTGAAAACAGCCTAGGGCAAGATACAAAATGCCAATGCACGGTACATCAAGAACTACAACCGTAAGCATGTGAAATGGCGCCTCAAAGTGGGAGACAGAGTTCTAGTCAAGGCATCTCGTCTATTACCGCGACGGCGTGTTGACCATAAACTATTCCAGCGCTGTGTGGGTCCCTTCAAGATCTGTCGGATCATTAATAGGGTTACAACAGAGCTTGACATCCCCGCTAAAGTGGAGGTACAGAAAGAGGACCATGCATTGCTTCTTTCTCAAAAAATTTATCGAAAGAGATACAGGCAAAAAGAAGCCAGGTCCCTCGTTTAAGGACGTCTATAGAGTAGAAAAGTTATTCATTGTTAAAGGGAAGAAACCCAAGCGAGCATTCCTTGTGAAACGGGTAGGCTATAAGGACCCCACCTGGGAGCCGGAGAAGAACCTTCATCGCTGTCAGGGACTGATCGCCAAGTTCTTTCAAGACCAGAGATCGACAGCGAAGGAAGCCTACCGAAAGAGGCCCGTCAACATCATCAACTCGCATGTGATTTTGCGGTTGGAGGCGGCGAGCATGTTACGAAATTCAGATGCCATCCAGAATTCTGATGACGTCGTCGCCCTCTTCCACACTCGATATTTCTAAGCTACGGTTTGGAAGAGGAAGCGACGAAATGTTCATCGTCAACAACGTCAACAGCAGGAGGCCAATAGAAGACGAGAGCGGGAATTTTGTAGAGATGACGAAAGAAAGAAAGATATCGTGAGATTCGTAATGGTAGAGTCGGAGACGGAGGGAGCAAACGGCGGAGAGGGAGAAATACTGCATCCAATGGCCTAATGAAAGGAAAGGGCCGGCTGCTGGCAATTCTAAGAGTCAAACGAAGGAGAGAATACGCCTGTTATCTCCGCGAGCCCTTCCACGGACTACGAGCTCTGTATTTCGGTGAAAGAGAGCGACGGAGAAAACCCTGCGAATACGACGCCGGCTGAGTGCCTACGTGGCGAAGAGAGCTCTGTGAGCCAGCCTCCGTGTAAAAGTTCCACGATTCCCGAGCTTCCTCGTTGGACAGTCGAATCTAGAATTGACTTTCTGGTAAGCGCACAGTTCTAAATAATTTAAGTGCTAGAATAGCTAAAGCGGCGTTTCCAGAAATTAGACGCCGGGAACTTTGCTACTCGTCATATATCCAAAGTCTCTGGCTGTTTGGTCTATGTTTGGTCTATATTCATGACGATACGGGCTTCGTCCTCGTTTGTAAGCCACGTCATTAAATGATTTACTGCCTGACTTTGCCTTTTCTAAATTAAAGCCAATCCCCTTTCTTTCTGCAATTGATTCTATCGGAGACGCATATTCTCGCAGATTAATTGTCCCAATTGGTTTCCATATCTATATGGATGGCTGTAAGTCTGATAAGGGAGTCGGTTGTGTATTTCTTATAAATAATTCCAACTTTTCATACCGTTTACCAGACGAGTTTTCTGTTTTCTCAGCGGAGCTGACTGCTCTGGCGAAAGCTATTGAATTTGCGTTTAGCTATCCTCGCTCCAATTTTTGGATATCATTGGAATCATTGAAAAAATTTAATTCTGACAATCCTTTTTGTTTAAGAATCTTAGAATACCTTTTTTATCTAGAATCCCAGGGCACTAGAGTTTCGTTTGGATCCCAAGTCACATGGGAATTCCGCTCAACGAAAAGGTGGATAGGGCTGCGAAAGACGCTATAACCCACCTTCCCGTTACTGAATTATTATCTATGCCGGAACATTTGTTTCCGTTGATTAACAAGAAACTTCTGTCTTCTTGGCAGGAATCCTGGTCGCTTAACCTTACTAATAAATTGTTTGAAATAAAACCTGTTATTAGTCCCTGGACCCTACCTAGTTTAGGTATTCGGCGCGAAGATAGGGTAGGCCACTGTCGCCTTACTCGTTTAAGGATAGGCCACTGTCGTCTTACTCATATTCATCTCTTGAACAAAGAACCAGCTCCACTGTGTTCGTGTGGAGCAGATTTGACTGTTAAACACATCCTTATTCAATGCCCTCTACACAGTAAGCTATGTCGTTCGCTGGGGCTTGAATATTCATTGGATTTTTTATTGGGAGAAAATCCAGTTATTTGTAAAAAAATATTTTATTTCTTAAAGACTATTCACATTTTAAAAGTATTTAAACATCCCTTTCTTCTTTTTTCCCCCTTTTGATCTAATCATCTAATCATTTCAAAGTTTTATTATGTGTCACAACAGTGTTGTAGTATATTTTTACCAATTTTACTTTTGTTTTAGTCTGCTGAGATTTTTATATTATTCTTAGAACTTCATATCATGTTTTAACGTTCATGATTTTACTACCCTTTAATTATTGGCTATTTATATTTTTAGTCGTGCGTGGCGTCTTAGGTCAGAATTGGGCGCAAAATGACCTTAGTAGTTAGCGCGCTCTAAAACCCATCCAACCAACCAACCAACCAGATTAATTGCCGACTTGCGCTAACGGATATTTCCCTTTCAATTATAGTGTATTCGACCTAGACATTTATAGAGACTGCTCTATCAGCGCGTTAATCTATCTGACTGTGACTTTATCCATGACCGGCCGCGACTTTATTATCGGTGTTATCGTATATGCGTAAGAGCATATCACGTCTTTGTCAAGTTTTTGTGCTACTCATGTGAGAGGGTCAGAGATTGATTCTCCATGTTAATTATTGTAGTGAAGTGCATATATGTAGCAGTCACCTAGTGCTTTTCTGTGTAGTACTAGAGTTTAGTGTTGATATCTACCTTATTGTTTGTGCTATTTAAAGATAGCGAGTTCCTTCGGTCCGTGAACGGATCTGTGTTATTGTTTAGTGATTCACCGTTGTGGATTCTGAATTTATGCATTATATTGTATTGGTGACCGAGCTGGTTCCTATTTACTTGATTTTTTGCTTATAAATTTTATTTAGCTAAGTAAGCTATTTAGAGATTTAAGCTTTTATTTCATTCAATTCATATTTATTACTTTAATAAATATTTTAACCTCAATTACGCCTCATGTCAATGTGTTACTAATTCCACCGCGCCCACTCTACTCTACGTTAATATTTACACATTACAAGAGGACAATTTTCTATTGACCCTCTTAAATGAAGGCGAACGGCGCAATGTCACACCAAGAAAGCGATTGAATATCCATGTTGAAAACTTCATGTTCCGCAAAGACGACCTGCAGAGATTAGCTGTTGCTCTGAAGCTTCCGGAAGAAATATGCTGCCCGCAGAGAACAATACTAATCAAATGGAAGCTTTGTGCATCGTGCTAAGAAGAATGTGCTACCCAAACAAACTGTGATCTGGAACAGCAGTTTGGGAGAAGCAGAGTCGAACTATAATACATTTTAATACCACAATTAATCTGCTGCACGAAAATTTCGGTTCTAGTTTTGTGACTCTGAACTGGCTCACAGAACCTATGCAAGGAAGATTTGTCGAAGCAATTTCAGCAAAAGGCGCTCCACTGACGAAGTTCTGGGGTTTTATTGATGGTACGGCCCGTCAAATATGCAGACAATTTACCATCAAAAGTATGATTTTAGTGGCCATAAACGGTACTATGCACTTATATTCCAATCGTCATTATCCCAGATGGAATTATATCTCATGCGTGTGGACCTGTGGAGGAGAAAAAGCATGATCTATGTAAGCTGGCAAGGAGTGGACTTTACGATTTTATGGAGAAGAAATTTGGCAACCAGTTGCCTGATCCATCCTGGATACAATTCCCGGCCCTACCTCCAGGCATCATACAAAAGTGCAACCTGTCGACAGAGCAATTGGCTTTCAACAAAAAAGTGAATTCTCTTCGCAATTGTGTGGAATGGGGCTTCGGGAAAATTGCTCAGTATTTTGCGTTGCAGATTTTAACAAAAATGAAAAATTGTACCTGCAACTAGTGGGCAAATATTACATTGTACACTGCTTGACAATTGCTAAGGAACATGAGCATTCCGCTTTTTAGGGGCACTAGAAAATAATCCAAGACACGTCAAAACATTGGTTCGTACTCTGTTGTTCGATTTTCATAATTTGAATAAAAGTCTCGTGTCCAATGAGCTGTGGTTTAGTGATAATCAGTAGCCGTGGAGTGATAGGGCGAATACATGTGCAGGTATTTTGCGAAGGACGAGCTGTTGGACGGCAAAGTGTGACCGAAGTTGCGCGAGCAATGGACGTTGCGAAAAGTATTGTTTCTCGTTTGAAAACTGCTGTTGTCACCAGAGGATCCGTTTTAAGTGTGCATGGGAATGGTCGTTAATGGTCATCGAAGGAGCACAACCGCTCTGGAGGACCGCCCTGTCAACAAAAAGAGGAGGAAATCAGACATCCGGACAGATAGCCGCTTATCTTGCCGCTGCTACCGGTACTCATATTTCTGCTAGAACCATTTCCTGTCGGTTAATGATGTTGGGCTGTATGCACGGAAGCCTGTCAAATGCATTCCACTATCTCCGCTCCGTCGACGGAAGAGATTAGAGTGGTGTAACGAGCACCGTGCTCAGGGCGATCAGGAGTGGTCCATGGTGATGTTCTCCGACGAGTCTCGGTTCACTATGCAGAGTGATTCTGGGCATCTACTGATCTGGCGTGAAAAGGGAATTCGTTATCTCCAACAACATGTTCTGGAAGTGCAACGTTTTGATCAAGGAGTCATGGTGTGGGGGGCATCATGCATGATGCCAGAACACCCCTTCACATCTTTGCAGGAGGGTCTCTTACAGCAGCACGGTATTGCAGGGAGATTCTTCTGGATCACGTTCGTCTTTTCCGTGGAGTAGTTGGTCCAGACTTTTGTGTACATGGATGACAATGCCCGTCCACTCAGGGAAACATGGTATCGGATGTTCTTGAGAGTGAGGACATCAAGCGTTTGCAGTTGCCCGCATACTCTCCGGACCTCAATCCCATAGAACGTGGCTGGGACGCTCTTGGTAGACGTGTGGCACACAGAATCCCCCTCCCAGAACGCTGCAGGAACTGACAACTGAGTTACAGGAAGAATGGGATAAGATCCCGACTGCTCTTCTCAACAGTCTGGTGGGAAGCATGCCAAACAGATGCAAAACATGCATTGCGGTTCGAGGAGGCAATACTCTCTACTAAGGGTCTCATATTTTAAACCGATGAAAAACAACCAACATTTTTCTTTAGTCACTCATTTATGCTTCATGATACCTCTTCTGCTTTTGCCATTATGTTCGTTTCCTTAGTTCAAATTCCATGCCATTTTATGTTCATAAAGTCACTGTAATACGTCTACTGATGGGAAGTCCTTAAACATCCTCCGCACAGCTCCGACATGTCCGACATCTCCCCTTAAAAAAATCACTGAAAGTTCATCGTTTTGCCTGTGACAAGAAAATGCAGAGCACCGTGTGACAAGAAAATGGATCCGTACGCAACCCAGGATTTCTACACTGAAGCCACCCATTCGCTTTCTATGCGCTGGAATCAGTACATCAGTATCAATTACAATTATGGTAGGCGTCATATTAAACATTAACTGTCAAATATTCTTTACTTAAAATATTATAATCGTATTCGCCTTTTCATTTGGGCATACCTTATATTTGTTAACTACTCGATTTTAGAACTTTTTTTATGTAATACCTCAAAGAGGTGGAAATTTTAATATTATATTTTAACTTTATATTAATTATGAAAACCATACAAATCTTTGAATATGAAAATTATTTCTTTAATGTTGATTGTAATAATTCCCACATAATTTTTCTCTCTTCCCTTTCCGTTTCCATTTTTCTGCTTCTAATTGAAGCTTTCTTTCCTTATATTCAATTTTTCTTCACTTTCTATTTCTTCTTCGCGTAAATGGAGCTCTTTTTGCTTGAATTTGGCCAAATAGGAATTTTTTTGAACAAATAAATTGTAATGACCTGGAGTGGTCTCATCCTTTTCGGAAGTTCACATTCCGTTGTGTCCTCTTGATTCTCCAACTCAACAGTCACAGGCCGGCTTGAACACTTGGCAGATGATGAAGTATACCCTATGTCAGAGTCTAGCAAACAAGTTCAGTATTTAAAAATAAGTC
Source organism: Rhysida immarginata (assembly GCA_023313115.1). NCBI lineage: Eukaryota > Metazoa > Arthropoda > Chilopoda > Scolopendromorpha > Scolopendridae > Rhysida > Rhysida immarginata. Next base: position 70,975 of record JAHWFO010089604.1, read on the forward strand.
ATTTTATTACTGTTTTGTTTTATTTTCCTTAATGTTTGTTATAGTTATCTGTGTTTATTTCCAATGCTGACTGTGCAGCGGATCTGATGTCAGCCACTATTGCATTATTTTTTTTCTTGAAGCTGCCTATTAATTTGTTTTGAGGCAATCGCACTCTCGAGCTCCTCCTCCTCCAGTTCTTTAATTTCCTGGAAAATACAATAGGAAAATATTTGATACTAATATAGATTAAAGTATAAATAGTGTCATTTATTTAAAGTTGCAAACTTTTTTGTATTTTTCCGTTTGCTTTTATATTACCAAGTTAGGTGGGTTTTTTTTTATAATAATAGCAATTGAATATTATAATAATAATAAAATAATAAAAAAATAACATCTTACCTGTAATAATTGCTCTTTTTCATCGTACTTTTCCTCAGTTCCGGATTACCTTCAATTGATCCGGTCCTCAGATTTGTACAGTTTTACCAGCTTCTTACTCCTCTCCCTGGCTATTCTGCCGCTTATTCCAGTCAAATAAACAGATAAATTTGCCGTAATCTCATCGCAGGTTTGTTTTTACGCAGGACCAAATGGCTTCAGGGATACCACTTCCCTCAGAAGCATCAATTGGGGGGGGGGGGGTTCCTGGCTTTGCTTGCAGGTTCAAAATTTTCCTTAAATATATATATCGACACTTAACTGCAGTAGTAATAAACCATTAAGGAATGACATAACCAAGTACCGAAAGGCTAAACTATAAACCATTGCTGAACCATATTTTTCAACTGCCCTATGATAACATTGAAAGTTTCTAATGGACATAACGATACCATTAAGCCAATTTGGACTATCATTAATTTTACGTTGTATTCGTTCATCACACATCATTCCAAATGGTTTGATATACAGGGTGCAATAACTTATGGCAACTCATTGTGTACGAATTTTTTAATCCAAAAAACGAAAAGTAAAGCAATTAACAACTAATAAATAGAACATGGTCCCTTGGTAATAACATGTTCATTCGGTTTCGAAGTGGGCTCCTTTGGCGGCGATAAAAGCTCCAAACGTGTCTTGAAATTTTCAGCAATGGGCCGCAAGTCGTCGGGCGACAATCGTTCCCATTCTTGGCGCAGGGACTTCTTCAGCGATTCCAAACTGTTGTGGCGTTTAGCACAGGTCCTGGCTTCGACCATACGCTGTAATTCATCAGATTGAGATCCGGCGAGTAAGACGGCCACTGCTGAGACGTGATGAAATCCTGAAAATGGCTCTTGCACCACTCCTGCGTCATTTTCGCTCGTCGAAATGCTGCCGAGCCCAAGGAAGTACCACAGCCTCGAGAATGTCACGACGGTAAACGTGTTGGTTGATTTTGACTCCTTGGTCCACGAAAATGAGGGGTTTCTTGCCACTGGCGCAAATTCCGCCCAGATCATCACGAACTGCAGATTTTGGCGACGTTCGATCAGGTACCGGGTGCCTCTGCTGACCACACTCTGTCGTTTTGGTGATTGTGTGCCTGCTCCACAGCGAAGAGCTTCTCGTCTGTGAAGAGGATGCGCTTCCATTTCTCACCTGCGGCTCGACGCTTGAGTTGGCGGCATCTGTGGAGTCGTACGCGCTTGTTTTCATCTGTGAGGAGCTGGACTTTTTGGAGCTTGTAGGGCTTGAGTTTGAGTTCCTCTGTTGCCATTTTCCGCACCGATTCGCGGTTGATTCCGGTCTCACGAGCGATTTGTCTCATTGAGACCCTCGGATTTCGCTGGACTGGCTTTTTGATGATTTTGCGGTTCTGGACGTGTTGGCGGTACGCTCTTTTCCTCTTCCTGGACGGTCGCCTTCATGGCCAAGCTCCTTGAACCGTTTGACCGCTTTGGAGACGACGTCTCTGCCAACATTGATCAAGCGAACAATTTCACATCGACGCTTTCCTTGACGAAACAGCTCCAAAATTGCCCTGAGTTTGCTTGATATTTCAAAACACACATCAATTAACTTATAATAAGTTGAAACACGGACGACTTGCCCAAGAACATGCGGTGATTGCAATGAATTAAAAATTATTTGGTGGCGCTTTAATATATTCGTGCCTGGACGCGTCCATTTCTGTTGCCATAATTTATTGTCACCCTATATTATATGCCATATTTTAGCATTGAAAGTTCCAACGAACCATAATGATTCCACTAAACTAGGTGCCTTTGAACCAATTTCGACTATCATTAATTTTACGTTATATTCATTCATGACACATCAAATGGGTGACTTTCGGTGAAAATCATGAACGTTTGCCAAAAGTGTGCACGAAACTGTAAATCCACTCATTTGGGTGCATTTCGGTGAAAATCATGAACGTAAGCGGTTTTGTATATTACGTGGCATATCCTATTATTGAAAATTGTTATGGGTATTATAAGGGTACCGTTAGAGCAGGTGTAATTGTATAGATTACAACCATTTTCAAAATGGTTCATTCGCGGAACCATATTTATCAATTGGCGAAAATAGTAATTAATAATCGCTTCTATCTCGTCATTCCGATTTGTTTGATGTATTACTTACTATATCTTATCATTGAAAATTGATAGGTGGGGTCGTGAAAGTACTATTTGTGCACGTGCTATTAAATCGGTTTAATAATATTTGTGATGCGTTCTTACCATAAACCATATTCATCGACTGACGAAAACAGATTCTTGGAGAAGTTAGAGTTACAGACAGACAGACAGACAGACAAGTTTTCCCACACTGATGGCATAAAGCACCTTTTGGTACTTAATAAATCATTAAGGAATGACATAACCAAGTACCGAAGGGCTAAACTAAACCATTCGCGGAACCATATTTCACAACCGCCCCTTAACATTGTAAATTTCTAATGGACCATAAAGATACCTTGAAACCACGTACTACCTTGAAACCAATTTCGACTATCATTAATTTTACGTTATATTCATTCATGACACATCATTTCAAATTGTTTTATATATTACATGCAATATTTTAGAAACTGAAAGTTTAAATGAACCATAATGGTTCCACTAAACCGGGTTCCTTGAAACCAATTTCGACTATCATTAATTTTACGTTAAGGTGCGTCCAGAAATTATAAAGCTAAGCACATTACTCATAAAAAACAACGATACACTAAACGCATGATATTGCGCATTTAACTAAATGAAATGTAATGTTTAATAATCACCCACACAAAAAATAAACAAAATATGAACAACTGCTAAATGATAAACAATAAAAAAACAAAATCAGACCATTTCACATGTCCAATAAATATACAGCCACTTACCTTTTTCCTTTAATTGACTTTCCCTACCCCGTAATTTTTTAATCTTTCACATTTGCATAAAGCATACGAATTGAAAAAAGTAAAAGTAACAAGTTGCAAATATTCAGGCTGAGCTGCTGTATGTAAAGTCATGGAAAAGGGGCGCATTATTGGTCTGCATGAATCTAGACAATCTGCAAGATCCATTGCATCACACTCGGTGGTGGATAACTATTTACGCTGAAGAGAAAATTATGGTCAAGAGAAGTCAGCTGGACGACCTGAAAACTAACCATCCACCAAAAAAAGAGCAATAATTCGAGAAGTGTCTCTACGTACTCTTGCATCAAGAAATGACATTCCTGTATGCAAATCCACATTGCAACTGTTATTCATAAGAGAAAGTCGCAGCCTGTTCTAGAAAATTGCCATAAAGAAAAACTGCTTGTTTGGGCAAAAGAAAAGATGTCATGGGGCGAAAAGTGGAAGAATATGATCCAGAGCGACGAAAAAAAAATTCAATTTTGACGGTCCTGATGCATGGCAATTTTATTGGCACGACTTCAGAAAAGAGATCCAGTGTTATTCAAAACATGAAAGTGGAGATGGAGGTGTTATGGTGTGGGGAGCTTTCGGGTGGGGTAGTTTCTCGAATATTGCCTTCATTAGTGGACGAATGAATGCTAGTGCATACCAACGTCTGTTTCTGTTAGAAGATTATTTCCTCAGTTATGCAGGAGAAATCGGAGGACTCCGCACAGCTCCGACATGTAGGACATCTCCCCATGTGACTCCACTTAAAAAAATCACTGAAAGTTCATCGATTTGCCTGTGACAAGAAAATGCAGAGCACCGTGGAAAAACGGATCCGTACGCAACCCAGGATTTCTACACTGAAGCCACCCAATCGCTTCCTATGCGCTTTTACAGGGCCTATCTCATGATATCAGGTTTGCTCTTTATACTGTACTAGTAAAGGTACCCGGCGTTGCCCGGGATAATTCCACTTGGATGTAAACAGAACAATCTCCAAAAATTAAATTAAATTTTGCAGTATCTTAAAAATAAACCCATGAAAATGCTTAGAATTAATACAGTAAAAATTCTTAATGAAAATTCGAAAAAAAGGCTCACAATGGCTGGACCTCTCCAATAATTTCTTACTCACGTAATCTTACCTCAGATGTATACTTAGTGTTGTTGCAATTTCCACTCTTCTCTCGATGTGTTGAAGCAAAACTTGGCCATTCATCACTTTGTGCAGTCTAGCGGGCGCCGATTCTTCTATTTACTTGCTTCCCATTTGCTCAATACAGCACGGAGCTAAAGGTTTGTTTCTCTGTCGTCTTTCCACTCTTTCTCAATAGTCTGCTAACTCTTCATTATCTCCAGCTACTGATCATTTTTAAAGATTTTCAAGAAATTGTTAAGTACTAAGAACTCTCTTTTCTAAGAAAAACCTGAATAACAGGAATTCTATGCATTGTTACAAATTGAAACTTATCCATATTGCATCATAATTTTATGTTCATTGTTATAATTCTTGGAAAGGATTGCTTTATCATTGCATCATCATTTTGAGCTCATTGTTATTGGTGAATTGCGTGTTGAAACCATTGTTGATACCCATTGTTGAACAAACTTTTATTTGCATTGTTGGTCATGAGATATATATTGTTGGTCCGTGCAGAGTGTTTGTGAATTGCGTGTTGATACCATTGTTGCAAAAACTTTGTCTTGCATTGTTGGTCATGCGATATTTCTCATTAATATGCCCTGCCATAACCATGAATATCGATTTTTTATCAATAATTATTATTTTTTCGAAATCTGAAGTAGACAGTGACCTTCCTCATGCTTTGAAGGTCATGTATGCGAAATTTCATCAAGATCGGAATAAAACTGTAGATTTGTATAAAAAACATACAGACAAACAGACCCACCCACCCAACCAACCACACACAAACATCTTTCTTTATATATATAGATAGATAGATAGATATTTATCCATCTTATATAATATGCCACCTTTCTGAATATGATATTTGGAGTTCCAGTCATTCAAGTCTCCTGCCATTATTACTGGGATATTCTGAGAAAATAGTTCTTGAGCTCTTTATCGATTTTATGTTTGGGATAATTGTAAAGAGCCACAAACTTTACATCGCCAACGGTAGTATTTATGATAATAACAGAAGTAACTAGCAATACATTATTTACGAGGGGCGTTCAAATTTGAACTGGACTTTATTTTTTGGTAAAATCCATTATTGTAAAAATCTAAACTTTCATTGTTGAGTTGGCAACTACCGCCTGCCATACAAATGCAGCACCACTCATCAGGTTGCCATGACAACCGATTGTTTGTTTAAACAAAATAGTGGACAGCGATGTGTCGACCAAAGTGGAACAACGAATAATCATCAACTTTCTCCACAACGAAGGTGCGAAAGCATCTGAAATTCATCAGAGACTTCAAAGACAGTTCACCTAGTCATATTTGTCTAGATGATCCCTCTTTGCTTGGTGCCAGTAGTTTGAAGGAGGGCGAGAATCCACCGACAGTGAAATTCATAAGGCAAGGCCAGCAATTGCTGTCAATGATGGCATCATCGCACGAACAAATGAGCTGATAAGGGACAACGGCGGATTCATGTCCGAGAATTGTTTCAATACTGAACATCAGCACTGGCAGGTGGAGACATCATCCACGATAAGCTGAAATTCAACAAGATCTGTGCCAGATGGGTCCCTAAGCAACTCTACGAGGAAACCATCCGGGCGGAAATCTGTTCCATGGTGCTGCAGCGATAGGACAGGGAAGGTGACTGCTTCCTAAGGCGTGTGTGACCACTAACCAGACAGATTCGGGCCATACTCCTGAAAGCAAGCGTACGGGCATGGAGTGGCGACACACGGACTCACCACGACCCAAGAAATTCAAGATTAGACCGTCGGCAACGAAAATGATGGCGACTGTACTCTGGGACATTAAGGGTATCATTCATGTCGATTTTTTGGAAGAACGTCGAACCATAAATGCACCCTACTACTGTGACATTTTGAGGACGCCCCTGGAGCCGGCACTAAAGAAAAAGCGACCAGTGGTGTTTGTTTTCTTGAATACAATGCCAGACCACACACAGCCAAACTAACTATTTACACACTGACGGAACTCAAATGGGATATCTTACGAAATCCTCCATATAGCCCTTGCGACTATCACCTTTTTGGACCATTGAAAGAGTTCTTGGGAGGGCAGAGGTTCGGCTCCAATGAGGAAGTGGAAAAGGCTGTCCTGACCTGGTTTCGACATCAGCTTTAAGATTTCTACAGAACCGGTATCCAGATGATTCCAGAACGCTGGAAAAAATATGTAGAGAAGCAAGGAGAGTTCTTTGAGAAATAGCTAGTGTGTGTGTGTGTGTGTGTGTGTTTATAGTTTCCTGATTTTATAAAAAATAAAGTCCAGGTCAAATTTGAACGCCCCTCGTATTTTCAAGAGTAGTATTGCCGCCACGGAATTTTTCAAAACATCTGCAAGTTATACAGAGTGAGTCTGAAACCCTGTCATAAAGTTCACATGCGTACTCCCCATGGCCAAACAAGAAACAAATGTCCTATCAATGTGGATCTGAAACTCAACCGTTAACGAGAAAAATGGCGTCCAAATGTGGATTCCACTGTTAGATTGGTTGACGAGCGGGTCACGGAAATTGTCGATATTGGTCCCCAGTGCTTCCGTGCAGAACGCATAGAGGGTCGAGTTCACTGCAAGCGCGGGTTAGAGGGAAGCTATGTTAATTAACACTGACACCCTTGAGGAAAGTTACATTTCTCCACGGGGGTACCACATGTTCAGATACACGACCATTCATGTACTGTACAGATTCATCTACTCTCCATTTGTTGAGGGGCATGGTCTCCTTGTTTTTCTGACCTCAATTGTCTTGATTTCATCTGTGGGGGCATGTTAAGGATTAAGTGTATGCAACACCCGTCCAGAATGCGAATGAGCTATGGGATCGCATTGTCGCCGAATTTGATGCCATTAGGAACCGCTCAGGAGTGGTAGAACCTGTTCGCTGTTCGTTTCAGAGACGTCTGCACGCCTATGTTGAAGCACATGGACGTCATTTGGAACTATATCTGTAAAAGAAACTCACAGGAGCACGCCATTTGGACGCCATTTTTCTCTTTTCTCAGACCCATAGGACATTTTTTCTTATTTGGCCACGGGGAGTACGCATGCGTAGGTTCAGACTTATCCTGTATATTGAAAAATCGTCCCGTCACCCCAAGCTTTGATGATATTTCGAGTGGCTTGAGCAGCATTATGGCCAAGTTTGAATTCGTGCAATAAAATGATGCGCAACCATGTTAGTTAAATTGACTGGCAGCTTAATTTGATCTTAATTTTTAGAATATCGACAATTGGTTAAAATCGTATTGGTTGATAGTCAATGAATGGAGAAAGGAAATCACTGAACCAAATTTTGCTGCACTGATGGGAGATGACACGACGAGAGTGCACGCTATTAGATTCTGTGGTTCGCCTGGGCTCGCGAACATATAAGACCTTAGATGACTGGAAACGCTTAGCTTGGTCCGATGAGTCACGAGAAGTCGGAGGATTTGGGACTTTCGTCACTTTTTTTTACTTACAAGGGAACCCCACATAGCCTAACCGCTTTAACAATGGAGTCTTTGTATGGCTATGTATGCTGAAATTGTTTCGTTTTCGCGGTTTATTTTGAAAGAAACACAATTTCGCACTCTCTTATTTTGCAAGCATCTAGTAGCTTCAGATGAGAAACATATTTCAATTTGGTGGAAATCTGTGACATACATGTTCGAGCGAGTATAGTTCTTCCATGGAACCCTCATGTCATCTCTTGTGTAGACAGCATTTGTAAAATTGATCTAGTCTTTCGCAACGTAAGGCGTTTGAACAAGTTTTTAGTTTCAGCTTAAAGAGATGATCTACAACTTTAAAATGATGTGTCACTTGGCTGTATTAATCGAGAAATAATTTGCATACGACTCACCTACATCTACAAACTGCAATCGGCCATTAATTTTGCACCAATATAATAGTATAAACTAAAAAAATAAACGAATACACGTCTCCACAAATAAAATTTTATTCTAAGCATGTATGTTTTGGGGACAACGTCCCCTTCTTCAGCTACAACATAGCGTAAAACTGGCTAATACATCGACAATCGAACAGTGAAGTATAAATTTGTTCAGGTGGGACGGAAGCAGTGCTTTCACAAGGCTCGCTATTTCAGAATAAATAAGAAACGAGATACACTAAGAGAGGCAAGAAGCCTACCCAAGAGGTCTTCCACTTTAAGAGAAAATAATAAGATTGCTGATTGTCAGAGAATTAGAGAAGGGGGAGGAGGGTATAACATCTTCAATAATCCGGAAAGGAAACGTTGCCAATGTCTTCAAAGTTGGCATCAAGAATATGCCTCGGCTTTCTATACTTCGCATACCACTTCACTTCCATCGAGTTTTTTAATATTCTAGCCACCAGGTCGTTGTCATGGGTCATCATCGTCTACACCACACTCGTAGAAGATCTTGGATGAACTTTCCGACATGAGTCATGTTCAAATCTGAGTGGATGCATTGATTTCTCATGGTCCTTTGTCCAGGCTTGGTAATGGTCCTCAGGGTAACATTCTGGAACGACTGGAGCTCCATTCCATTTGAAAGTAAGTAAAGAATGATGTAAAGAGGATTTTTTTCTCACGCCAAACCTCAGATTTTGAAATAATTGATGAAAATCGGAAAGAAACTTCCACAGCCGACGTTCGAACCAGCAACCTTCTGCTCACCGTGCAGACGCACCAACCAATTGCGCCACGGTGAGTGCACTATTACGCCAGTAGGAAAGATGGTCTCAGTTTGCGAACTGGATACTGCTCCAATTAGTCCTAAGGACATCTAGATATCGTTAATGCTTCCATGTCCACAGTGGCGCAATTGGTTGGCGCGTCTGCACGGTGAGCAGAAGGTTCCTGGTTCGAACTCAGCCTGTGGAATTTTATTTCCTATTTTCTTCAATCATTCCATTTGCCTTTACATACATTACCCTGACAAAAGATCCGGACATCCTGCTCCACGTGTTCTCTATGGAAATTCTGTCGTCAGTAACGCATCGGGGCACCCTTTGCTGCAGTTACTGTTGCAACACGACGAGGAAGGCTGTCCACGAGTTGTTTACATTCCGCTGATATGAAACGGTGTTATTCGGTTGTCAAACGGTCCAGCAACTGATGACGATTCGTGACCGAGGGCATGTGCATCCATACACTGCAGCAAATCTCACAATGCTTCGATTGGGTTCAAGTCTGGATTCTGCGCAGGCCACGGCATTAACCGGATGTACGCATGGGTGAACCATGCCTGAGTTGAACGAACGGCGTGACATGAGGCTTTGTCCTGCTGGAAGAAGCATCTGATGAGGTGCCATAGAACTCCACCATCGCTCCAGAAAGGTGCATTTTCAACATCTCTTGGTACCGTGGGGCATTCAGTCGCATGTTGATACCGGTGTTAGTTCCTACGCCTGCTGTACAGAACATGATCCCACGGCCTGAATCCTTCACAGTGGGTACAAGGCACTCTGGATCGTATTTCTCGTTTGGCCGTCTCCAGGCCCATCCACGACCGTCAGGTTGAGGGTGAAGCGGCTTTCATCGTTCTTCATGACCTTTGCCCAATCATGACTAGTCCGTACACCGTCGTAGAAGATGAACAGCATTCACCCTTGAGACGAATGGCTTCCTCTTTCCAGCTCTCCCACAGAAGCCAATCTCTTGGAGGGCACGTTGGACTAATAGGCCACCGGCTGCGGTTGGTGAGTAAGCATCTGGGTCCCCTACAAAGACAGCAGTGATGTCCCGCAGGATGTCTTTGCGATGCCTCACCACCGCCCGAGACAGAGCACGTTTGCCTCTTCTCAACAGAAGTGTGAGGTCGTCCGGAACGTTTTGCTGTAGTTAGTGCACCTGTCTGTTCTTATTTGTGCACAACATCGTGCACAGTGGAGCGAGGATGCCCAGTCAAAGCGCTGATTTCGCGAAGTGACTTTCCGCTAATGCGGCACCCCCACAATCTTTTCTCTCTCTCAAAGTCGGATAATTCTCGGAACGGCATGCTGACTGGTGTTGTCACTGCTGTGCCACCTGATGAGTCGTATCCTTAATATGCATACTGTCACGTGCATCCTGCAGGGTGAGACCACACGAATATCACGAACATAGGGATGTTCGGATACTTTTGGCAGGGCAGTGAGTATTGCCCACGCAAGCATACCATAGAGGAGGATGGTCCGAATAAGCGCCTTGTGGCTTATTGTCGATGCTGAGGGCACTGTTTCTTGAAAGCAATCTTCAAATTTCTTCAAGCGTTCTGTAGGCAGTATCATGAGCATAGAAATATAAATTACACTTTTCGGGTTTGGGGAAATCGTGCACAGAATAATTAAACTGAACGGTCCCGTGGACAGAACCTTGTGGAACACCGGCCTTTATCTTACATGGCGTGGATAGATTTTCGCCTACTTTAGTTTGATAGAACTTTAGCTTGTATTATGTATTGCTAGTTTTACACTATGTTGTAGCTGATGAAGTGGTCTTTCTCCCCGAATTGTACATACTTAACAGGAAAATTTTATTTGTGTCATGATTATTTTTTAAGAGGCCGCAGTGGAAGAATAATGACAGAGCGGACGCATTAATTTGATAACGAATAATATTCAATTTATTTGCCAATTAACCTTAACGCTATCTTTGTTAAAGGTAACTAACATAAATAAAGTAACTAAAATTAAGGACGTAGGTGTTCTTCTGGCTTGGAACACTTACACACAATAAGAAGAAACGCTATTGTTGCACAAAAATCACACGAGTTATCTTTGAGTGAAGCACTTGAATCAAACAACTAATGAAATAATTGGCACATCACAAACGCTGGTTGCCGACGTGGGTACGATTTTCAGGCCAGTAGAACGCAACGATGATACGATGCAAAATCAACAAAAGGTTATTCCTGTCGCATTAAGTAAATGTCACAAAGTATTGTGAGCAGGTGCGAGCGCGATCGTAGAGTTGCCAAGGGAGCGTCTGCTTTTAAGTCTCCGCCCCAGGCGTCATCTGTTGCCAGTGCCGATATTAATACGTTTATTAATATTTCGAGTGAGCGTATTCGGCGTAGTACTGCCAACAGATGGCGGCCTAAAAGACCAAGTTCCGGAAGAGGCGGGGATTTCGCGAGAGCGCGATTTTTGAGAGGCGGGCGCAAGAGAAAAGTTTTTCAAGGAGAAAGCACGAGCCAGCGGACCAAGCAACACGACGAAAAGGTCCTCCTCACGTCAAGTGTGAGTTTTCGGACATTGAGTGTTTTAAAGACTTCGATCCGGGGAATGCCGTTCTCATCGGTAAAACCGACGGCTCTCCCCGCGACTTCAGCTCGAACGTCGTGGCCGACTCCGAGTCCGAAAAGAAGAGTGTTGCAAATGCGTTGTTTCCTTCCTCGGGTATAATTAACTGTGACTGTTGCTATTTATTTTCGACAGCTTTTTCGACTCAACCCGACCGGCTGGCGCGAGGGGATCTTCTCGTGCCCAGCGACAGAAAAGACGAATCCCTCCGTGCATCCTACGTTCGAGAGAAGCCACATTTGTTGTGTTCGTCGTGGGACGAAGCGTACCTGGCAACATTGGCGACAGAGTTTCGTCGTCGGTGCGTCTGGCAAATTGTGAAACCTCCGTCGCCGGTCAACGCTTCCAACCTGGTGTTCGTATCGGGCTTCCCCAGTTCGTCGCTAACTAAGTCCGCAACGTGGGACAAGGACCCGGCCCAGCAAGTACGAGTCTTCTGGACCTTAATCGCCCCGTGGGGCTTAACGGCGTACCTTGACGAGGATTTAGGCGCCTGCTATAACAGTCGAAGGTAAGCTGGCTTACGTGTTTGTTTTATCTCTTGAGTTACTTTTCTCCTAAGCTTTCTGACGCGTCACGGAAAGCGTCTCTATCTAGTTTCGAGCTCAGCCTTTTGTCGCTAAGATTCTGTTTTCTTTGCTTATTTTGCAGGTTCAGTTTTAGCTGGCCTCCCAACGAACGCGGTGCGTCCCCCGCCTTAGTTGCAAGAGGTTGCACAGTACGGGCTCCTCGTTTTCGACCCGCAAATCAGTCCAGGAAGGTCGGTCCCTAAGTAGGTCCAGTATCCTTCCGCACCTTTATTGCGCGTTATGCGCTTACGCCCGGCTATCTTAGGCTTGGGTCACACTGGCGTAAAACGCCACGTAAATACGCCGACGTAACAACGTCGCCAAGCGCGGCACCATGCTATTTACCGGAAGTGACATCACTGGCGTCGTTACGTCGGCGTATTTTCGCGGCGTTTTACGCCAGTGTGACCCTAGCCTTATTGTCAGATAGCGTAATGAGTGGCATTAATTCATTTGCCGCCTATCGCCCGTTTTGAGGTAGGGCTACCGGCAAAAGCTCAGGAACTTTTCTTTTTGTTTCATTCAAATTGTAAGGAGATATTCCCTCCGTTTTAGGGGTGATTCCTCGTGTTAGAGGACGCCCCATTCTTTTTTTTTGTTACATTGAATTTATCATGATGTAACTTTTGTCTCTTGTTTTTAATAAATATGTCAAAATAATATGTCTACATTGCTACCTATTTTATTCACTTAGCTCACTTCCATTGCGTAGTTAGTTTACACGTGACAGTAAACACCTTTCATAACTTGTGACGTCAATGAAGGATGCTCGCTAGTTACTGCTTAACTTGATTTCTATGAAGGAGAATCAGAAGGCGACTTATTATTCTTAAGTATAAATATGCTTTGAATTAAAAAAACATATTCTCAGCAACGGTTGTTTCGCCCGCTTCTCTTATCTTAAACGTGTGTCAAGAGGAGAGGTTAATAGCACGAAAAATACGCAGAGAAAAAGTTTTCAATTAAACGTGCTCTCGCACGAGGATAAAGCCACTGCTAGAATATAGATATGCTCGTAGGCCGAATGGCCACAAACCAAATATCAGTTCACTTTTATGAATCTGACCCGCTCACTTCAACGAAAACACGGCGACAAAAGCTCCGTGCAAAAAACATTTTCAAATAGGCGACCACTAAATTGTCAAATTTAAACAGTTCTATGTGGCAGTAAGACAGTTCAGTCTTTGAAGAGTACGGGTCGAACATTGAGGATTCACTAACCTTAGTGTTAGTCGAAACTGCGTCGTTATCCGTCGGCGATATATCTCCACATGCGTGGGATTCCGCTTTGCGTGAGTTCTCCAACGACGTGCTGCCTTCCTCCAAAGAGACGACGAAAGCTTGCCAAACTCCTCGTTTGTTGAAGCAATGCTTATCTCGTTAAATTCATTCGAGCTCTCGTTCGTAAGACTCATAATTTCTGGAGGCATCTTTTTGTTCCATTCCTTCACTACTCGCCACCTTTTTTCCTTCCAACCTTTTTTCTTTCAGTTCCTATCTCTCTCTAAACTTCCTCTTTTCCGCTCATTCCTCTTTTTGCCGTTCTGCGCATCATCCTCTTTCTTCTTCCTCTTGCGTTGTTCATGGCGAAGATCGTGACGCCGCATCCACTCTCCACTCGGGTGATGACGTGAATAGATGCAACGCGTGTAATGACGAAAGTGAATGCCAAAGGAATTTTTAACCGCCGAATTCCGTGACAATTTGTGGAAATGTGCATTTATTTTCTAGTTTATACTTTTTGTTTGGTTCAAAATTAATGTCCGTTGCATTTTGTAGATGTAGGTGAGTCGGTGTGCAAAATATTTCTCGACTAATATAGCCAAGTGACACATCCTTTTAAAGACGTAGTTCTTCTCTTTAAGCTGATGCTAAAAACTAGATGAAACGCCTTACGTTGTGACAGATAGATCAATTTTGCAAATGCTGTCTACACAAGAGATACGCATCATATATTGCACGAGTTCAAACTTGGCCTTAATGTTGCTGAAGCTACTCGAAATGTCATCAAAGCATGGGATGACGGGACATCTCTCAACGTACAAAGCGCAGATGGTTTGAAAAATTCCGTGGCGGCAATACCACCCTTGAAAATGAGGATGTTCGTGACCGTTTATCGAAAGTTGACTACAAGGGGACCAGGCAGAGCCGAATATTTTATAATTCGAAAATTAAGCTCAAGTGATGTCACCAAAACGAGGAAAAAGGGGCGGCCATGTGACAGGAAGGAGGAAAGCGCGGGAAGCGTGAATGTGAGCGAGTATAAGGTAGAGAGAAAGAATGGAGTGAGGAAGAAGGTGTATGCTCCTGAAAAGAAAGGAATACGCAGCCCAGCCAATGAAGGGAGAAACAAGAATGGCCCTCACCAAGAAAGGAGCCGCTCAGATATTCCGAAGAAGGTGTTAACCGAGGTATATATGGCTACGGAAAATGCAAAGGTGAGAGGAACTTTATGTTTAAGAAGGAGCAAAGGGACGTCGTGGAAAAAGCCATAGGTGGCGTAGTGAACTCTTTCGTTCAAGATAATGAGATCTTGTTCTCATTACCTTTGGCCATTAGATTACAAACACTTCCGTATCGTTTCCTGGCCGAAATGAAACTGAAATATATCCAGGAGAAGATCCAGGAAATTTACGAATCTTCAATACATAACCACAGCATCTAACATTAGTAAGAAGATTATATCCCTGAAGGATTAGTTGCGTTATTATATGCTGAAAAGCATATATTGGTTTCGCTCTGTTTGTGTGTCTGTCTGTCCGTCCGTCTGTATGTCCGACGATTTCTCGAGAATGCTTTAACTTTTTCAAGTTCTTTTTTCGCTGTTCGATAGAGACCCTTCCTGAGCTCACCTGATTAGTTTGTCGTCGAAATCGGTCTAACAGTCACGTGACTATTGAGACCCAAACCCCCCCATTAAATTTTTTTATTGGCAATATAAGGCATGTAATATGTCATTCGAACGGGAATGACGAGCACAAGACGAATATGACATTCTTTTCGATTTTCGAAAGCCTACCTCCGAGAAAATGACCCCCAAAAAGTACTTCAATGACCCCTTATTACGAGCTTTAGTTAAAGCTATATATAAGAATACAAGCATGATCAGTACCTTTATACCTTTATGTGCCTGGCCAGCCATCGTTTGTACGAAAACGTGAAAATGGAAGAACTTAACAGCGATATATCAACTTTTGATGAGCTCTCGTGGACCCCTTCAAGCACGTGCACTAATGTTAAGAATATGAACTTAGGGCATGTAATATATCAATCGAATCCTACTGAGGAGTCATAAGTGAATACAGTGTTACTTTGTGTTTATCATTTAAGCATTGTTGATGGCAGCTTGGAGCACGTGCCCGTTATGAAGCTTTCTTGATGCACGTGCTCATTTCATTTTAAAATTCAGTGCTGTTAGGCCTACTGTTAAATGTGTTAATGTTAGGGCGATTGTTAAAAATGGCTAATTAATGTTAGGCCTACAGTTAAAATGACTAAATAATGTTAGGCCTATTGTGAAAAATGGCTA
>JAHWFO010089604.1:86808-97402 GCA_023313115.1 Rhysida immarginata
GTTAAAATGACTAAATAATGTTAGGCCTATTGTGAAAAATGGCTAATTAATGTTAGGCCTACAGTTAAAATGACTAAATAATGTTAGGCCTATTGTGAAAAATGGCTAATTAATGTTAGGCCTATAGTTAAAAATGGCTAATTAATGTTAGGCCTATTGTTAAAATGGCTAATTGAAGTTAGGCCTATATTTAAAAATGATGTGAATGCGTTTAGAATCAAAGGTATTTCCACTGTTTATTTAAACCAAGTGCAAGTAAAAGTGAGATATTCAAATTTAAAATTACTTCTGTGTCAGAGCTAAAGCTTCTTGGAATGCTTAAAAAGTTTTTCCCGACAATGTTTTGAAACAATGATTTTTCTGTCCTGACGTTTATGATAATTTTGATCTAGCAATGGAAAGAACATAGGCCCAGTAGTTTAAAACATTTAGACGTGCGAGGATTTCATTCTCATTTCGCGCGTGTTTGGAAAGATTCGTGTGAGCGCTGCAATCGAATACGTAAATTTACATGCAGTTTTCGCCATTGCTGTATATATAAATATTACAGTAATATTAATCAACAAATTTTTATATTCTTCTTTTCAGCATATTTGAAAATCGTTTTACGAGTTATATTCTTGTTATATGCTGAAAACGCTCTGTTTTATATGGTTTGGCTCTGTTTGTGTGTCTGTCCGTCCGTCTCTCCGTCTGTATGTCCGACGATTACTCGAGAATGCTTTAACTTTTTCAAATTCTGCTTTCGCTCTACGATAGAGACCTTTCCTGAGCTCACCTGATTAGTTTGTGATTGAAATCGGTCTAACAGTCACGTGATTTTTGCGGCCCCCACCCCCCATTAAATTTTTTTATTGGCATTATAAGGCATGTAATATGTCATTCGAATGGGAATGACGAGCACAAGACGAATATAATATTCTTTTCGATTTTCGAGATGCTACATCCGAGAAAATGACCCCCCAAAAAGTACTAAAATGAGCCCTTATTACGAGCTTTAGCTAAAGCAATATACTATAAGAATACAAGCAGGCACGTACGCAAGGGGGGGTCGGGGGGGTCGAACGACCACCCCAAAAATGCTGAAGGTCCATGATTTTGATTTCTGTGAATTTAAATCTATTGCTTAGATTCTATTAAAAACTCTGAGTGAACAAGGAGTATTGGCGAGGGGTTGTTTTTAATTTCAGTATTTTAATTTTCCCTTTTTTTTTTTTTTTCCTCATTTGGCCTGTTCCAGTGCCATTTCCCCTCCCCCACCAATCATCCCACTCCTTGCTCACTCCAGTTAAACGAAAGGATTTTTTCCCCCTTTGACTTACACTCAGGGTGACTAGCGACCGGGAAAACCTGGAAAAGTCGGGGTATTTTACAAAAAAATCAGAGAATTTTACAAAATCAGCAAAAAAAAATAATATTCTATCAAGATAGATTTTTTTTTTGCTGCTTATGATCAGGGAAAATAACGTCATCAACCGGGAAAAACCAGAGAGAAGTCAGGGAATTTTACGAAATCGTTTTGCTAGACACCCTGTACACTGAACCGGACCGATAATTTACATCTTTCATTGCTTGCGATTTTAATTTTATTTCTTTTCACGGTTTTTAATTTTTATTACACATTTTTTTTCACAAAAATGAAATCCGAATTTTGTAAGCGGATTGATTTTTTTTTTATATCAACAATGTATAATAGCATAAACTTCACAAAAAATATCACTGAAATATGTTCATTTTTAATTAGTATTACTGTCATTAAAACATTATAAAAAGAATGGATTATTCGAACAAAAGGTCCAATAAATCGAGAGTTCGACCTCCCCTGGAAAAATTCTTGGGTACGTGCCTGTACAAGCATAATCAATATCTTTGTGTCCGGCCGGCCATCGTTGGCACGATAACGTGAAAATGGAAGAACTCAACTGCGATATATCAACTTTTGATGAGCTCTCGTGGGCCCCTTCAGGCACGTGCACTAATGTTAAGAATATGAACTTAGGGAATGAAATATTCAATCGATTTGTACCGACGAGTCATAAGTGAATAGAGTGTTACTTTTTGTTTATCACTTAAGCATTGTTGATGGCAGCTTGGAGCACGTGCTCATTTCGTTTTAAAATTCAGTGCTGTTAGGCCTATTGTAAAATTAATGTTAAGGCGATTGTTAAAAATGGCTCATTAATGTTAGGCCTATTGTTAAAAATGGCTAATGTTAGGCCTGTAGTTAAAATGTCTATAATGTTAGGCCTATTGTTAAAAATGGCTAATTGATATTAGGGCTTTGTTAAAAATGGCTAAATAATATTACGCCTATTGTTAAAAATGGCTAATTAAAGTTAGGCTTATATTTAAAAATGATGTGAGTGTGGATAGAATCGTTCTGTACTCCTAGTCCGGGAACTTTCGGATACCACGTCGTTTATGTGCGAGTGTAGGGATTATTGTGGTTGGAAATTGTGTTTAACCCGTTCGCCCATACTGCTTTTGATAACGAATACTACACCGTAATGGTATAGTATTTCTTTTATTTCGAAGTGATACTTAGTATTGATCAAGTGTGTAATGATGCTGTTGAGGGTTAACGATTGCATATTGTGGCTGACCTTCGTTCGTTGTGATTCTTTGATAACAGACAGTACCCTGCAATGCGTATAGTGTCTTTCCTCATTCCGAATTGAAGTTAGGTGTTGAGCAAATGTGGGAGTTCAGTAAGAAGCAAAAATTTCAGTGCCACGTCTTAATTACAATAATTATATACGAGGATGGTTCCAAAACAAAGGTTACAAGCAGCAGCATTTGAAAAGTAATTATTGTGGAGAGAATATTTCCCCAGAGTGGAGACAGATGGCGCTAGTTGTCTTACAGCGGTTGTGCGGGTAGGTTGTGTCAGTTCGCAGACGCGTCAGAGCAATTGAAATGGCAAGACGTTTAGTACTTGAAATGGTACTTCGCTTTTACACGCTATTAAGTTTCAATTTTCAGCATACAACTGTTTGATACAATATCCGCAAAAGGACACGATTATATTTCCTATTTGATGCAAATGACCTAGCGTAATTCCACTGTCGCAATCGGCTGGTCAATTAACTTGGTATCTGATATTAGTATTTTGGAATATTTGAGCATATGACTTATTATCACTGTTTTGTGTTTAGATAATAAGACTTTGCATGTTTATAGCTTTACTATTAAGTAATCCATATGTAATTAAATAATTAGATTTGTTTCCTTCATTCAGCTTTTCTTTAATTATAAGCTTAATTTTAGAAAGCTTTAATTTAAATGAAATTTAAGTTTATTTACTCGATTGTTTGGCTCAGTGCTTCTGTCCATAATTTACACAATTGGTTTTTTTGTATGCGACAACAACCAAATGAAGACATTAATCGAAGCCGACCCGCGTAAATTCACACAAGAAGTTGCCAAAGAATTCAAGGTAGACCATTCTACAGTCGTTCGCCACTTTAGCTCAAGCACATTGGAATGGTAAAAAAGCACGAGCTGAACGCAGTGCAAAAATTCGCCGTTTTGACATCTGCAGGCTTCTTTTACGCAACAAGAACGACCCCAGTGGCGGCTCGTCCATAGGCACTGCGGCAGTGCAGCACCCCCAGTTTCACTTTCGATATCGATAAAATTCAATATAATGTGTCTTTTTTTTCTTTAATACTATTCTTATACATGTATATTACATGATCCTTAAGCTTAATGTCACTAGCTATTCTCTAGTTCGTGAAAAAATTAAAATTTTCTGACGCAGTACCCTCAGAAATTTTAGCTACGAGCCCCCACTGAACGACCCGTTTCTTTTTCGCATTGTGACATGTGATGAGAAATGGATGTTGTACGACAATCGTCGACGATCCTCTCAGCGGTTGGACAATGAAGAGGCTCCTCAACACTTCCCAATGCCCAAGTTGCACCAAAAGAAGGCTATGATCACTGTTTGATGGTCTGCAACCGGACTCATTCATCACAGTTTCCTGAGTCAGGGTAAAACCATTACTGCCCGGTCATACGTTCAACAAATCGACGACCTGCACCAGAAACTTCAACAAATCGACGACCAGCATTAGTCAATTGTAAAGGTCCCATCTTGCTTCACGACAACGCTCGGCCGAACGTCGCTTTGGTCACCCGACAGAAGTTGACTGTTCTAGTCATCCAGCACTCTCACCTGAACTTTCGCCAACTGACTACCATTTTTTCGAACACTTCGACAATTTCCTGCGCGGGTGATGCTTCAAAAACCACGACGATGTGAAACTGCCTTCAACGAGTTCGTCGCCTCCAGAAGTCCAGAATTCTACGCCATCGCAATAAATATGCTTGTCAAAAGTGTGTTGACTCTGCTGGGTGTTACTTCGATTAATAAAGTGTGGTTTGAAACGAGTTATTCATTTTAAAGTAGTGACTACACATCGGCCATTAATTTTGCACATCGGCCATTAAAGTAGTGACTTGATTTGCTCCTTTTGAGCTCCTCCGTCATCTCTTTCAGGATTGATCTCTTTCAAGATTGATATCGATGTTCCTAATGCCCTGTATAAAAGAACTATCGGGATATATTGCAATAATTTATCATATGACCTCTTTTCTTGTGAATGATATAATTTTGAATGCCAAAGAACAAAATCATAACTGACGCCCGTATGATCTCATAAACTTGTTTATGATCGTGCCATCAGACTTTATGAAATTTACCTTTATGATCTGTATATTTAAAACTGAAGAGACACACCCCAATAAAACAACTTAGATATAGAATTTTACTATTGAATTCATACTTACATTTTTTTACGATTACTAAAATGTATTTTTCAAAATAAAATATGTAACTTGCAGAAGTAAAGATGCTGTAAGAACAATAAAGATAAAGAAAACATCAAGAACGAATCTTTATTTTAAAAAATTTATTAAAAAAAAGAGAAAAAAAATACAAGATTTATATTTATGAAATGAGATTACAAGAGACCATGAATAGAAAAAAAAATGAATAAAAATTACACATGCTGATACATACTCCCGAGATAGAAATTAAATTTCTCGGCGAAGCAAACCGGCAAAGAAATAAACGAATGGCAATAAAATATTTACACATGGTGTATCGTGATTTTTTCGACAATTTTTTGTTGAGACAAGATATTTTCAATACCGCATATAAAATAATTAACATTCTACGTTACAAGTACTGAATCCGATATGTAAAAATTATAAAATTCTCATTGTTCTTGAGTTTTAGGAAGAAAACAATGGGCTATTGAATTAAATTTCATATTTAAACAAATGTGTAGTATGAAGAAAGTGTTTTATTTAGAAAAATAGCTCGTTGAATATTTTAGTATCTATTTATTTCTCCCGTAAATAAGTGATACAAGGCAAAAGTGGCTTCACCTTGATGAGGGTGAAATATCTCGGCGACGTTTGAATATTGGACAGATTCATGACATGGAGTATATAGAAAAAATTATAGATTAGGCCTGATATTTGCCCATTTGACCCAGTGCAAAAAGAGAAATAGTTGAGGCACTTTTTGTTTCTTTGTTTTTTCAGTCGTTTTGTGCTAAATGTCATTTGTGTAATAGCAATGAAATTTAGGAGTTCGACTCCATTTTGGTTTTCAAGCAATCATAATAAAAAGAATAAATTTTGGAAAAGACGATCTTTTCTTCAGTAAAAGATCGCACAAAAAAGCTGCACTTGGCTGCACTGAAAATTGGCTGTGAAAGATTATTTTGAAAAAGATGTAATTTCAATATAGTTCTCTAAATTTTATTTAGAGTTAAAAATGAAGGAATAAGCTTCTGATAATTTTTTTGATTTGAATTAAAGGTAGAAAATATCTTTAAAATAATTGACTTGCAATGAAATGTGAAGTTTGAGTATGCGAATTTCCCAAAAATGAAGAATTCGAGTCTTTTCATAATAAAATTATCATTATTTTTGGGGGAGTGGGATTTGACCAGTTTTCATTGTGAAATCCTTAAGAAATATTTTAAACTTTACTCATAAATAAAAAAGATGAAGGTAAAGAGAAAGTAAATCCTAGTGACATGCCATCAAGTTACAAAGTTTCAGGTAGCATTTTGTTTAAGCATAAAATAATTTCGCAAAGAAGTTATCGAGATTCATATGTGGACTTGAAACTAGAAACTTGTATATATTTGTGAATTAATAATAATAAGATTTATGTTAACGAATTGATTCAATCAAATTTTTAGTCTACGTACAGCGCTTTCAAAAACCGCATACTATACGGATAGCTTGCCTCATTTTTAAGGTTCTAGCGTATCAGCATCATTTGCAGTAGTAATTTTCCACCAACAACATCTGCGCTTTGTTTTTGATTTTCGAGAAAGTGAAACTGTTGTTGATGGTGCGCTCGTCTTTGAAAGCTCCAAACGAAGACTGGCTATGTTAAGAGTTTTTCCTTGGGAGGAGTTATTATGCGCTTCAGCAGCAGGTATCACCAGGCATCAATCCTTTGGCTGCTGCGCCTTCCTTCTCCGCCGAGCTGACTCCATCCCTCGCTTTCAGTTGCATGAAATAGACGCCATCTTTGCCTTCATCGGGCATCTTGGCAGCGAACGCCGATTGGTAGAGGATTCCTGCAGCCATTCCACCGACGCATGGTCCCAGCCAGTATACCTGCAAGAAGAAATAGAAAAACCTTAAAACATGCATTTATCTTTTCAGAATTAGCATCGAAAAACAACATACCGGTAATAAACGAGAAAGGGAAGTAAGGATAATACTGTTCCAAAACAATATCATTTTTGTGAATACAATGTATTTTATATTATTAAAAACGTAAATTTATACAAAAAAATAACATGTTTAGTCTATATTCATAGGCTGTTCAATAAGAACAGAGTAATTTAACCACAGACAACTTTTGAAGAGACAAATATGAGATAGAGAACTTAGAAACTTCGGTACGGCCTCGAAGTAGCAGCACCATGCACCCATCTATAAAATTGGAAGCAGTAGAGGTAAACATTTATCAAGATGAGTAATATATGCATCCAATAAAATCTGTTTTCGCTTCAAGAAAGAGCCTCAGAGATCTACGAAATCTTCCAGTACTAATTAATAGACTTCCACATTTTACCAAGTGAATAAAAAGTCCCGGAACGGTCTAATATCTCGAATAATACACGTTTAGTCAAAAACAGAAAAAAATACGTGTCAAAATATTTTTTAAATTCTATTTAATAGCGCCAAAATTAGCTTCCTGCACCCCTCGTAGGGGGTGGGATGGGGAGTAACTTTGAAATTTCAAATGGGAACCCCCTATTTTCAATATTTTCAGATTGCACACAACATTTGAGAAAATTTTATTCCTGGTGTTTTTTCAATTGATCCAACCATTTAGGAGATAGAGGCACTGAAAGTGTAGAACTTTTAAATTTTTAAACCAATTCTATCGATGAAGACAAAGATAGAGGATGGTTCTTAGAGACATTCCTATTTTACCTTTTGATGGTTTTTAAGAATCCGAAGTCAGAATTTCAAAAATCCAAAATTTGTATAATATAAATGCACAGACTCTGCCTTCATAGGACTCATTCCCCCAAGACTTTGCTTGCGTACTAAATATGTTAGATGCACTGAAAATCATCTAATCTATGTCCAACACACCCATTGAGTTTTAATTCCTTGTGCTTTTTCTTTTTTCCTCGTTTGAAGTCCGAACTGAGGAAAAATCCCTTCAAAGTTCAACGGATATCTTGAAACGCTTGGCTGCGGTTTCAAAGCGTATCTCAAAAGATGTACTGCGTCATGTCTTCGAAGATTGGAAGATATATTTGCACGGTGCACGGCGAAATGGTAAATATATCGAAGTTCGCTATTTTCTTTTTTAGTTAACTGCACTCTCAACATCCCGAGTTCGTGGTAAGGCTGGTAACCAACACAGTCAACGAATTTCGAGCGTGACCATGAATTTCGTGGCGATTGAAATGTGAGTATAGTATATTTTGACAAGAGTGCGCATAAGATTAATCTAGTGATTCAGCCTGTAGAGTCCATCTTTATCGAACTCCAGTTTTTTCAACGAAACGGATAAGGCGTTGACACCTGCCTTAAGGGAGAGAAGAGATCCACGCCAAAGACGACGTCTCCTAATAACATTAGATTTTTTTTATATATAATTACATTTATAAAAAAAGAATGTATGTTCCTGTAAGATGCATGATATGTGTTTCCCTTTGTTAGGGGACAATGCAAACGATAGAGGGCTATGAAACTAGAGGAAAAGAATGATGAAAAGCCTATAGAGGGGAGAGGCGGTGTTGTAAACTAAGCCTTCAGAAAGAAAAAAAATCGTCTGATGACCTTCATGGGAGAATAGACAGCATAACTGACAATATTGTTTGATATGAAAAACTGCTTAAGGAAATATTCTGGCTGTCAGATGCATAAGAGAAAATCTTTAACTCCGATTCTAGAATCAAGTCATTACTATGTCAGTTATGGACTTCAAGACGAAATTCAAAGCCTACCTCACGATTTAGGAGGAAAAATCATAGGTTTTTCTATACCTAAAGTGTATACCGGTATTATGAATTAGCTCATTTTATCCTTTAAATGTAATAACAGAGTCCCATTATTGTGATAACAGTTATTATTTATATCTTCCTCTTATATTATTACTAAGAGGAAGATGGGGCATGAGTAAACGACTAAGAAAATGCTCCAAATATCTATAAATATTTTTCTGTTCATTTCCAAACTCTCAGCTTTCTATAGACTAGTGAATGTAAAGAAAAATAGAAGAGGACAGGCAAGTTTGTTTAAAAATTTAGTTTTATTTTTCCCTGAAAATAATCATAAAAGAATTTATAGCCCTGCACTAAATTTAAGAAAGGATGCTAACATTTAGCCTAAGCGACATCCTTGGAGGAATTTAATCATCAGAATAAACAATTTTATAATTTTAAATAGTCGACTCGTGTGCTTGGTCGGTCAGGGTTATCTTTATGGCCGTATTTACTTCAAAGAAACTATCCGTCCACTTTATTATCACGAGAACAGTGCTCAACTATTTTAAAGATGTGTGTTTCTATTTTGAATAAGAGGTCAGTAAAATTTAATTATTTGACGTGAATCACTCAATTCGCTACATGGAATGATGAATAGGAAAAGAAAAATCGTTTAACCATCACTGAGATCCTTTTTATGGATCTCTTGTGTAGGGCTATTAGGTTATATAATCGTCCATCTATAAACATGAATTTGTAATTTCTTAGAAAGTTTTGTTCTCTTTCACTGAATAAGAAATCTGACATAATGAAGTAGACTAAGTTATTCCAGAAATTCGCGTTCGTTGAAATTTTTAAATATTTACAGGTTAAAATAATATGAAATTATAAGAATGTAAATAGTATATTAATTTTATTTTACTCTTTCCCTTTTTCAGAAATCAAATAATTGAAGAAAAACCTTGCATGATTCATGAAAGTATTACCATAGCAACTATGAGTCACTGAAACGAAACAGAGAATCAATAAACAAAAAATACAAATATAGCAATATTTTATCACTTGTTATTATATAGATTTAGACGGAAAATGCTGTATGCGAAATTGAAGCGTAAACTGTCGATATATAAATAATTTCATTAATCTTCATATACTTTAGTTATATTGGATATTCATAGGAAAAAGGTATACATTTTATGAAATCTAATAAACAAAAATTGTCCACTAGCATAACACTCCAGTAATTTTTCGCCATATGTACAAGTAAATTTCAAAAATTAATAATTAAAGTATCAGATTGCATTCGCTGCACAGACATCGTTTTGCCACATGTGGTAGTGGAATGGTGATAATTTATTAGGTTAACAAAGAGGCCATCCGTAATTGACATCATCTAATTTTGATCTCTCTCGCTTTTTTATTATTAAAACTTTCTTACTAAACTTTGACTTTTCCTCTCGAAAGTGATGTCAAAAGTTATTAGCCCTCCCCATTAAACCATTCGCGAAAGGTTGAACTTAACCATTCGCGGAACATTATTTTTAAACAGCCCTATGTTAACATTGCAAGTTTCTAATGGACCATAAAGATACCATTACAACACGTACCTTTGAACCAATTTCGACTATATTTAATTTTACGTTATGTTCATTCATGACATATCATTCCAAGTTGTTTGATATATCACATGCTATATTTTATCATTGAAAGTTCCAATGAACCACAATGGTTCCAGTAAACCAGGTTCCTTGAAACCAATTTGGACTATCATTAATTTTACGTTATATTCATTCATGACGCGTCATTCCAAGTCGTTTGATATATTACATGCCATTTTTTAGCATTGAAAGTTCAAATGAATCATAAGGGTTCCACTAAACCAGGTTCCTTGAAACCAAGTTCGACTATCATATATTTTACATTATATTCATTCATGACATATCATTCCAAGTCGTTTGATATATTACATGTCATATTTTAGCATTGAGTGTTCCAATGAAATTTAATGGTTCCACTAAACCAGGTTCCTTGAAACCAATTTCGACTATCATTAATTTTACGTTATGATATATTACATGCCATATTTTAGCATTGAAAGTTCCAATGAACCA
>JAHWFO010089604.1:97412-119980 GCA_023313115.1 Rhysida immarginata
ACTATCATTAATTTTACGTTATATTCATTCATGACACATCATTCCAAATCGTTTGATATATTACATGCCATATTTTAGCATTGAAATTCCAATGAACCATAATGGTTCCACTAAACCAGGTTTCCTTGAAACCAATTTGGACGATCATTAATTTTACGTTATATTTATTCATGATACATCATCCCAGTTTGTTTTATATATTACACGCCATATCTTATGTTTGAAAATTTTTGAGTGTGTCATAAGGGTACCATTAGAGCACGTGCCATTGTTTCGATTACAACCTTTTTCAAAATGGTTCATTTTCTGAACCATATTTATCATTTGGCGAAAATAGTAATTTATATCCGCTTCTATCTCGTCGTTACGATTTGTTGGATATATTACTTAATATATCTTCCCATTGAAAATTGCTTGGCGGGAAAACTGAGGTAACATTTGTGCACGTGCCAATGAACCGATTTAGATTATAATTGTGATTGGCTCGTGCCATGAACCATATTCATCGACTGACGAAAACCTTCTATAGTCTCGGAGGAGTTAGAGTTACTGACGGACAGACAGACTGACAGACACGTTTCCCCACACTCATAGCATAAAGCACCTTTCGGTATTTAATAATATACAGTACCTAAAAAGCTAATTAGAAATTAAACAAAAGTTTATTTTTGCCTATTCTTAGTGCGGATGATTATTCAATTTATAGTGCAATTATTAATAGGACGATTATTTGACCATTTGAATCGAGTAGGATTATAAAGTCAATTAGAACTACTTATGAATGAAAACCATTCAGAACTGCTTATGAAAACTTCTAATAGGGAAAGATAAACTGACATCATTTCGATTTATAGATGTCCGGATTGACAAAATTGTGGGCAAATTTATTTGCGTAATTTCGACTTATAGACGCAAACTTTCCTTCAAAATATTCGATTTATGAAGGTTCTATTACTTCGAATTATAGAGGTTTTAGCCCCGGAGCGGAAGGGAATAGACTGAAACTTCGAATTAGAGAGGAAGTCTATTTATCGAGTTTCTACTCTATTTGAATTAAGAATGACCTACCATGTTTAATGGAATAAAATGAAATTTATCTCTTCTAAGCTGGCTTAGTCTCTTTCTCTTCTAGAAAATATCAAGAGCGAGCAAATAAATAAATATAAATGTATGAGGCTTCTGAATTCCTAAGTAGGTTTCAAAAACTAATTTGAATTCAGTAGTTTGAAGAAATTAATTTAGTTGCGTAAGTCTGCTGTTTATAAATTAGAAATGTAAGTCTTAAGCTTCGACCTACATTCCATAAAATAAGACAAAAACGAGCAGTAGGCATAACGCTTGTCACCCAAATTTGCCGCAAATTCTTATAATTACAAGTGAATTAATGTTGGATTCTTCCTTCGAAGACCTCAGCCGCCAATTATGTGTTTGGATTTAATTTCCGGTTGATGTAAGTATAAAAAACTTAATCGATGAATCAAATGAGGATTTCTTCTATTTAGATTCATAAGTTATGGTCGTTTTTATTCTGAGGAGGAATTTCAATGAACGGAAGTCATTTTACACGGTATTTTATCCCATTTCTTTGCTTTCATTTCTCTTTGGACTTAAATTGTGTCGAAGGCCACAGTAACTTCCCTTACAAAGAGATAATTAACTACATGAAAAGCGCGTGCCGGTTAATTTCTCCCGTGGATCACTCATTTACAACGCGCAACCAGTTCTTGTTTTCTTATGGGTTTTCCTCAAACAGCTAATTATTTGTCTTAAAACTGGCTCCACCCGAACTTTAAGCATCGGCAATACCTAACAAAAACTCTGCCGACATTTGTGTGATTATTTCATGCTGCTTTCATTTAGGTTAGCATTGCAACCTAGTTGCACTTTAATTATTATTTACACGTTTCACCTAGTGGGGGTGGGGTTGAGTTAATATTTCGTTTAAGTGTTAAAAATGAATGAATGATTTGCGAGACAAGCTGTCGACGTTTACGAAAAGTAACTTTATGTTTACCATACAGGAATGAAATCCATATTAAGTGATAAGATGCCCTCGACGAGAAGCTGTTTTTTGTGCCTTATCAAATGTTTCAATCCTGGGTGCCATTAACGTGTTCTTTAACCTCACTCACGTTCGTGTGTGTATCCTGTCATAAAGAAGAGATTTCATTCACCGGATTTTTGACACGTGACTGGAAATCGTTCTTTTTTTGGATGTGAGAATAGGGGAAGTCGAAAAAAGGAAACTTTGTCCTTTTGTCGTTTCCTTTCACCTTCCTCCTTTTTTTTAAAGCTCCTCTTCGAAGATACCTGATAAGAAAGACAAGAAATTGTTCCGTCAAAGGTCACTAACCTTGCGAGTGATCACGATGTGAGAAAATCTTTGTCGAATGTCACGTTATTATCTACTCCCTCCGACTTAATCTGTAATGGAGATGTCATTTTAAAATGAAGGATATAATTATGTGACATTAATTCTTCATACGAGTCTTTTAAAGTGTTTTGATAACTTGTCGGTCTGATAAATAAAGAACAGAATGGTCCGAATAAGCCGAAATATCATAATAAAAGTTAAACTGGATCTTATTTTATTAAAAATGACGAAATAAACTTAAAAAAGTTTAACGATTCCTTTCTGAAAATTTTTCTAAATTTCATTACATAATTATTTATTCCTTTTTGTACAAAATAGAAGACCGCTTTGTGTGGAATTTCTTATCTATTTTAGCATTAGTTTATTCTTGATTATATTTATAATAGCGAAGATCAGAACAAGCCGTAACGCTGTTAATAAAGGCGAGTCTTCAACGCACCATGTAAATAACTAATGGGAGAAGTTAACTTGTGATATTAATTGACTATAGTATCTGCATAGTAATCAAAAACAAAATTAATAATTCTAAGATTTAAGAAGTCTGCATGATCAATTCAATATAATTTTTTTCTAAAGACTAGAAATTATAACTATACAGGGTGATTTACATCGAATGTAAAATACTTAAAGGGGGGTTAAGATAAACACAAAACGTCCTATGAACATGGGTCCGAATTTGAACGATAACTGAGATATGAACAGAAATAAAAATGCAAACACCAAGTTCAACAAGTTAATAACTCAGGTTCCGTAAGGCCTAGATTAATGAAATTTGGAGAAATAACAGGGTACTTAAGACTGTGTATACCGTTAAAATTTGATCTAATTCTAACAAGTAGTTTCCGAGTTTCTCATTCAACATCATAACATGTGCTCACTTGTGAGTACTAACTAGCACTTGTTACAATTTTGACTGTGTAACTCGGAAACTTCTCGTTGGAATTCAATCAAATTTTAACGGTATACACAGTCTTATGTACCCTGTTATTCCTCCAAATTTCTTTAATCTAGGCTTTACAGAACCTGAGTTTTTAACTTGTTGATCTTGGTGGCGGCATTTTGATGTATATTCCAAAAAGCATGCCAACAAAACTTTCAATCTGTATCATTATTATGAATGCGCAGGAGTAAAATTAAAGATAAGATTTAAGGAAAGGAAACCGCATATCCACAAAGAGATTTATTACACTCTTTGTATGTACATTTCAACACTAAGCTGTCTTCATCAGCATATCCATGAAGATAACTTCAGTCCAATAAATACTTAAAATTGGTCAATAAAGCAGAAAATATTAGTTTAATCATTCAACTTTAATTTCTCGCTACACACTGATGCCAATCTAGCCATCGAAACACTTCTGAAAGGCACTTTGGAGAATGGGGAACAGGAAAAAGTCATACAGGGTTATGTTTGGAGAATACCGTGCTTTCTCGATGAAATTCGTTGAGATTTTGGTCAAAATTTTGCATACAGGGATCGATGTGCCGAACGGCCATTTTTGTGGTGCAAAATCCAAAAACTGTTTTTCCGCAAATCTGGCCTTTTCTAACGCTTCAGCACAATAAATTTCGTTGTTTCAAAATCCCAGAGCATACTTTTGGTTGACTAACAAAACCAACAACTGTAAATAAACTGGTTAACAAAATCGCGTCAAACTCTACGTAACGTTTGGGGCATTGGTACCTTACAGCGCCATCTATAAAAGATTTTAAAAACCTCTTTGGTAAAATTTATGTAATTTTTTCCGTAGAATCCGAATCTGCAAAAAAAAAAAAAAAAGGGGGGTTCTCAGTTGAAATTTCAAAGTTGCCCCCTACCTTACCCCCTACGAAGGGTGCAGGGGGCTAATTTTTTGCACCATTAAATAGCTTTCAAAAAATACCTGGACTCATCAGGAGCAAAAAATAATATTCTTCGATGGGAAAAAAAATTTAATCTGTACGGGTCCGATGGTCTTCACTATTACTGGCATGATCTAAGAAAAGAAAAGCTCGTCAAGATGAGCAGACCGAACGGTGGAGGGAGCGTCTTGATTTGGGCAGCAATCGGTTACTAGATTATATGGCAATACTTTCACAGCAATTTTCTCGTGAATGTCTGAAAGGAAGGCGAAGGATGGCTATTTCAGCAAGACAGCGCCACGATGCACACATCTTCTGAGTAAATGGCGTGGTTTGCAAAGAAAAAGATTCGAATTCATAGATCTCATTCTCCGTGTTCTCCAGATTTAAACCCAATAGAGAACATTGGGATATCATAGCCCGCAAAGTTCATGAAACTGGCTGGCAATTTTTAAATTGTAGAGACCTACGACAAGCCTTTGAAACAGCGTTGTCAGAGCTTGACCAATGTGTCATGCAAAATGGCATCAATTCTATGCATTCCCGTCTTCTTGCTGTGATAAAACAGAAGGGTGGATCAATAAAGTACTAAAGTTGTTTTGCGTTCTTTGGACATTGAACCTAAAACGGTGTCTCACACACAAGTTTGTTTTTGTTATTTTTGACCATTATTATTGATACAGCTGAAGCAGTGGTTTGTGAAATACTGCACATATATTTGTGTTTCTTAATTTCACCGTAACTAATTTGAAGTCTTTGTAAAATGTTTCTAACACAAAACACGAAAATAAAGGTGTGAACCTAAAACGCTGTCGCGCCTAGATGCGCCTTTTGATAGTGTCGGAATTTAAAAAAAAAATTATTAAAAGTTTAAAAGTCAATGTCAAATGCAATTAACCTGTAAGTAATAATTAGTATGCATATGTGTAGCAATTTCTGAGCAACTGTTAAGAGTAAGAAGCAATGGCAACTCTCAAACGAGAATTTCCTTTGAAATGTTTGTTAACAATTTTCCAAAAGCGAGCAACTATCTACTCGCTCTGATAAGCAATTGCTGTTTATTGCCTTTATCATTTGTAATTAAAAATCATTCCAATTCACTGTTATTATGAAGCATGGAGCCATTTTATGTATTTATTTGTTATATTATGAATAAATAATTAATAACAAATCCTTATTTTCTCGTTTTTGAAACAGATCCTTAACACTAATAGTTTAGTAAATCTTTTTGGGTATGCGGTTTCCTTTCCTCTACTTTTTTAATGAGATTGCTCTTGAAAATCAATTTTATATTGTCCAAAAAACCAAGGCCTAAAGTTCATTCTTGAAATTCAGAGAGGGAGGAATAGGAAATTATGAATCGTTTCTATGAACCTTCATTTAGCGAGAAGGCAGAAACAGGTTAGTTATTAAAAAAAATAATCCTAAGCGAGATTTCTAATAATCAATAACGCAAAGGGCTCAAGATCTCTAGAAAGAATCATTTTTTCATTGGAAATTTATAGATTTTATTTAAACAGGAGAGGTCTTAAAAATCAGTATAATAGTTTATTGTCCAATGGAAATTTTTCCTTGTATCTTTTTCATCAGCGAACAAAACTGACGAAAGAAAATAAAACAGAAACGATGCAAGGGCGTGGTTCTTTTGGAATCAAGATTAGGTGTTTATTATTACGTGCCAGACGTTTATTCGCATTATTTTCAACTGCAATATTTCAAAATTTTTCAAAGTGAATTTTATGGATCTGAACCAAGAGAATGATGGAAAACAGGAAACTGGTCCAAATAAAACCTGAAACTTTGTGTTGAATAAGAAAACTCTAACTGAAAATATTTAAGTTTTTAAGCACCAACATTATAATCCGACCTTTGATCTACTTAGAGAAATAACAGTATATGAAAATAATACATCGACGCATCGACTGGGCCGACATGGAGACTCGATCTTCTTCCTAGAGCGACGCTTGAATAGGCAATCAATAGGGGAACGTGAACTGATGACCTCGGAGCCACGAGACAGACACAAAAAGGGCAAATCCATTCATTCATTTCAGCCACTAATATCCTCCCCTCCGTCTTCTTTACTTTGACTTGAAATTGACTCTAATTGCTGGGGACGACGAAGAATTCAAGGTCCACGCGCAAAGACCAAAACGTGATCCGTTTATTTCGTTTTTCCTCATTTATGACGGAAGTATCTTGGAAACCGAAAATTTCATCCAATTTGTACTGAGATGTCAAATAGATATCCGGAAAGTTTCTTAAATATAAACAGTAGATTAAAGAAAATGACGATTTTTTTTTAAGGTTAAACGGGAAGTCAATTGTAGAATCCCGTCCTCTTAAGGGTATCTACAATTGTTTTATAGACGCATTTCGTTAAAGGAACATCAACAAATAGCAAACAAATACAATTTCTAATGAACAGAAATTCCAGTTTAAACAATGAACAAAAGTTCATATTAAAGCTGAAGTTTACCTTCCTATTAACAATTAGCGTTATTTTAAATTAGGGTTATCAAAGATTAGACCTAAGTTATTGGTAAAACTATTAAATGAACTCGTTGGCGTTTTTTGAGCAAGTCAGTCATTTAATCTGTGACATTAATTAGTAATCAGTAAATAATGGCAAAATAAAAGTTGGATATTAAACTAAATCGGTACAGTCGGGCTCGGAATCAGGCCAATCGGTCCTTTTCAGTGATGTCGCAGATGTAAAATTGATGAGATTCCAATAATTAATTTTTTTTTTCATTTTTGTAAAATGAAAGAAAAATTTGCAAAGCAAACAAGTTGCAACTATGTAATCACAAATCAATCAAAAAGTAATACTTTAACCTTTAACGTTTTAAAAGAAGTCACAGATATGATCGAAGTGGCATTTAATTAACTTAATAAAATTAATCTGGAGTCGGAGCCAGAATAGAGAAAATTAGAATTTCTGCAGTTGGAGTAGGAAACAAAAAAATTCGTTCCAGGACCGTGAATTACATGTAATAATTTGCCTTAAAACGGTCAAGTAAACATTTAAAGTGTAATTTAAGTGATAGTATACAGGCTGTTTCTGAATGATTTGTACAGACTTGCAGGATATGTTCCAGGGACCAAAACACAAGCATCGGCCTCGGTGACTCAGTGGTTGCGTGATCGCCTCTGATGCCCGAGGACGCGGGTTCGACCCCGACCGAGGACGACGAGGATTTTTTCAGGGGGGAAATCCTGAGATTACGCACTTCCTTCGGAAGGGAAGTAAAGCCGTTGGTCCCGTGTAGTCGTTTGCCAGCTACACGTTAAAAACCCTTGCGGCCCCAAAATTTGCGGCCCCTATAACGCCGTCCTGAAATGACGATGGCAGTTGAAAAGGACATTCATAACAAACAAACCAACCAACCAACCAAACAGAAACACCTATGAACATGAGGTCGAAAACGCTTTTTTCTAGAGTTATAACGATTTGAAAGTGTCCTTCAGTAGACGAAATTAACATTAAAGTGTATTCCTATCCGTAGGAGTTGCAAACTGTGATCTATTTCTAAGGTATAAAAGACAATACACATGCTGTAGCAGATGCTGAAAATGGCCTCCGTTTGATTCCAAGAAAGCCTGTGCACATCGCCACATGGAGTGGCGAACTCGTTGGAAAATACCAGGTGTGTGATGAATGAAGTTTGCAACCATCCAGGATCCACTGACGAAGATTTGCAACATCTGGTGCAGGGGCAGAACAAACAAGCGTTTTCACATACCCCCAAGAAGAATCACACTTTGAAGAGAGCAGAATTTTATTCAGACGGTTCGTTGAATTGTCGTAACTCTTCTTCTACTACAGGAACCTTTGAACCGTTATAATTCTACGAGGGGAGATCAAAAAGTAAGATGCACTTCCACGGTATGGCCATTTATTACACCACCTCAGTGTCATCTGTCAATTAAAACCATCCAGCACTTTTATGTAGTTGCAGCGGCCATACGATTATGCTAGACATCGTGTAATTTGCATTAATACGCCATGCGTGATGGGTGCATCAACTTTGCTTACAAAAGCAACACGGCTATAGCAGCATACAATGTAGGTTCACTTTTCCACATAGTCCCCAAGAGATCCTAAACATTTATCCGAACGATCAACCAACTTTTCGATTCCGGATGCATAGAAATCTCCTCCAGCGTTTTGTAACCACACGGTGACAGCCGCTTTCATCCTCATCGTTTTGAAATCGTTGTCCACCGAGTTCCATTTTTAACTTACGGAAAAGATGAAAGTCGCATGGCGCTAAGTCGGGACTGTATGGAGGATGTTGCCAAACCTCCCACTTGAATCGCTGCAGCAGTTCGCACGTTTGGCGGGCCTTGTAAGGTGTTGCGTTATCGTGCAGTGATTTCACGGTGAATGTCCGTGCAATTCACCCGTTTGGCCCATAGAAATCGGATTGTTGCTCGCACCTCAAGTTTGGAGTGGACATCCAGTTGACGCGCCATTGCTTTTAGCCCGCTAGTCGCACAAAACACGACGGGAAACCACAGCAACCGTCCTATGCGACGTCTGCGTAGTTAATGTCCCTTTCTCCGCTTTGCCCAAGACTGAGACACACAGCGCGCTCCTGCGGCAGGTTAGTGTTTACTTTTTGATCTCCCCTCGTAGAAAGAAGCCTTTGGTCCCGGAATCATAGCCTGAAAGTTTGTACAGATCATCCAAATTTTTTTTTATTTAATATAATCCAGTATCTCCATCCGAGATGAACCTGGATTAACGACTGCTTAAGATGGTCGCAGCAGCCGGGGGGCCCCGGTTAAGATCGTGATGTCGCAGATATATATAATACCCTATATAAAGAATGTCTATGTTTGTAATTCCAGAGAAGTATGTTACACATAATTGAACCAATTATTAGGTGACCAAAAAAACTTTATGCCGTTTTTGAAAATGTGCAAATTCAATGGACTTATGTGATCGTTGGACAAATACGTTATTCCTTACATTCCACGTAAACCTCATTCAGTGTAGAATTGTTCAGTGCAAATGGCGTGTCGAAGTCAGTTCTGCGGGAAATACAAGTTTTAAGTGATCATGTCACTGTCAAAAGAAGTTTTACGTCCGTGTTCACAAAAACCCATTTGCATTGACATGCGGCGAGAAATGCATTGTGTACGATAACTGGAAGAAAAAATATCATTGGTCGTCCATTAATTCTGTGTCAATGACCGTCAAACCCAATATTCATCAACAGAGGGTAATGCTGTTTTTTTGGTGGACCAACGCTGATAGCTGATATTGTTCACTATGAATTTCTGAAAAGTGGAAAAATCATCACAGCCGAGTTCTATTCATCACAATTACGAGCTTCAGCCGTACTGCGTCAAAAACAGTCACCACTAGTCAATATAGGAAAATAGTTGCTTCTTCAAGACAACGCCAGACCTCATACGACGAAAATGACGACGATCCAACGTACTCCCCTGGCATGTCTCCTTCAGGTTATCACTTGATTTTGGCTATGCACAACAAACTCCGGTATCAGCAGTTCCAAAATCGAGAAGACGTCACGCAGGCGGGTCGCAAAGTTTTTTGCCTCTTGAGAAAAGAACTTTTATAAGAAAAGGCATTGATAAGCTTGCAACTCGTTAGGAAAGTGATTATTGATGATATTGAGGGAGAACGTAGGAATTTAGTCGGTAGAACTCCACTTCTTATCCTGCCTCTCCTAGAGATTTCAGCTATTAAGGGTGATATGTTTTCTCCGACTCGGAGGTTTTCTGCCAGTAGATTTCATTACTAGTAAAAGCATGGAAGAACTAATGCGGCGGTTTTCCGTTGCTTTCCACATGATTGCTTTACGACAAACACAAGACATCCATGCCACAGCATTCGAATCCGCAATTCGACGGTTCGAGAGCGAAAAGACATGTTCCCTGCCCAGAGCCAATTAGATTACCAGGCACTGGCTCTCGGCGACCTAACGAAGTCAGATATTTTCTTTTTTCTAATGTAGGCAGTTAATGTAGATACGACGATAATAAACGTAAAGTCCTGGACAGCTTCACATATACAATGAACGACCAATTTATTAGAGACACCCCAATAATAGCGTATTGCACCTCCTTTAGCGGCGAGACCTGCCTGAATACGTGCTAGCATGGAAACCGTTGCGGAGGAATAACAGCCCAGGCTGACATCACAGCGTCCCGTAATTGGTGTAGGCTGGACGGTTGTGTGGGAAGGCTTCGAATGGTTCTCTCCACTTCATCCCATAAATGCTCGATCGGTTTGAGATCGGACGACCGAGCTGGCCACCGAAGCAGGTGGAAATCCGCATCATGTTTCTCGAACCACTCCAAGACCATTCGAGCACGGTGACAGGGAGCATTGTCCTGTTGAAATTGTCCGTCACCACCAGGGAACACAGTCATCATGAACGGGTGCACCTGATCGGCAACAATGTTCAGGTAGTGTGTCGCATACAGGGATGTGTCTACGGATATCAGAGGACCCAGCGTGTCTCAAGAGAAGACACCCCAGTCCAGAACTCCCCCTCCACCCGCCTGTACGGTTGTCTGCTAACATGAAGAGTTCATGGCCTCGTGCAGTCTGCGCCAGATGTGCAGTCTGCCGTCCGCATGATGAAGTAGGAACCGCGATTCGTCGGACCAGGCGACCTTCTTCCACTCATCCAGTGTCCAGTGGCGATGCTTGTGCGCCCATATTAGGCGCGTTTTCCTATTTTGCGATGACAGCGACGGTACCCGTACTGCCCGCCTGTTGTTAACCAGCTCGGTGCAAAGTGCGCTGCACCGTGTGCTTCGAATTGGGTTGGAATGCTCCCTCATTGAACTGCGCTGTAATTTGTTGGGCTGTTCCCGTCCTGTTGCTATGGATGATTCGTGCCAGTCGCCATTGGCCTCGTTCATCCACGGCCCTGTTTCGTCCGGATTTGTGTTTGTTGGAGGGTTTTTTTTGGCATAACAACCATTCACGGAATACCCTTAACACCGTTACACGGGAAAACCTGAGAAGGTTATTGGTTTGCGAAATGCTCAACTGCGCCCGTCCCGCTCCAACGATCATGCCTCGTTCAAAGTCGGTCAAATCCTTAGATCCATTTAGTCCACTTCTGCTGCTGACTGCAACTTGTGATCCAATGCATCCCTTTTATACACCGCTTCGGCCTGTTCTATTGTTTGGGTGTCACTGAGAGGCCGATCCATTTTCCGTAAGAGGTGTCTCTAATAAATTGGTCGTTCAGTGTATTTCGCGGATGGATAATAAGAGTATTATTCAGAATTTACCTATTTTAAATTGTGTTATACAAACATAAATCAGCGTATACAAACAATAGGGATGATATTCGACGAAGATGCCGCTGAATAATGAAGCGGAGCCAGATAAAAAATGCATATTCGGCAGAATCAATTAAAATATTACTAATACACAGCCGTTCGCTAAAGCGCAGACCAAGTCGTTCTCGAGATCAGCGTGTTTCGGGTTCGAACCTCGTTAAGGGCATGGATATTTGTGTTTATCCCTTTACTTCAGTATGCCGTCTGAGAGGTTAGATTTCAAATAGATCCAATGGGTATTTAACATCGGACAAACTTAGAATGAAAAAATCTTTATAATACTATTGATATCCTTTAGAAAATTTATTTATGCTACAAAGACTTTAACTTACCCAGTGGTCCTCCCAGGCTCCCGTGATCACTGCCGGACCAATCGCGCGGGCTGAATTCATGGATGAACCCGTGTAGTTAACCTGCAGGAACAAACAACGAATAACACATCCTTATAAAATTCATCAAATGAACTATCAAGAAATTAGAAAACTTAGTTCAACACTTAGAATAAAATTTAATAAATTTAATGAATAAAACGCTTTCAAAAACTTTTTTTGATCATTGTATCTTTTGACGATACAGTGTAACATAAATGCGATTCGGTGTTGAATTCCGTTCGTCGATTCATCTGCAGTTTCGAGTTGAAAAAGCACCGAAAACGCGATTCGGTGTTGAATCATGTTCGTAAATACATCTGCAGTTTCGAGTTAAGAAACCAGGAAAACGCGACTCGGTGTGTTCTCTTACCAGTTTCCTATTCTGCATTGCTAAACCCAATTTGAAATTACGAGAGGCGAGTAGAAAAGATGCCAAAACAAATATTAAGTCACATTTTAAACAACAAAATTTTATTTGCGTTAAATAATATGTAGATTATGGAATAACAACTGTCCAGGATATGACAGCAATGCAAATTAAATTGTATGCAAGCTCCTTAAATACGGTACGATTCAAAAAGAATTAACTGCGTTTCAACAACAACATCCAAAAATTTTAAAGCAAAACAAAAATTATATTCATTTTACCAAAATAAGAATAATATAATATCTAAGATTCATCATTTTATTTGCTTATTATCGGCAGAATTGATGTTATAAGCCAAAATTAACCGTCCAATAATTATCAACGACTGTTTTTTATAATATTTTCTAATTCAAGATAGTATTTTATTTGTTATTACTTGCATTTTCAAGAATTGTCTTCCATGCTCCATTTGCTCTAAGCTAAGTTTTTGAAGGCTGCCCTTTGTTCAACCCCCTTTATTCCTCTTATGGATACCGATTGGTTGCATTTCGAAGACATTCTCTCACGTAGACGATTCCTTGCGGCCGCTGATTCCACAAGAGCTGCCGTCTTGTGAATGCCACGAGGTCGTTCACTTATCGAAAGCCGCAACCGGTGTTGTTATTTAAGAGCTTCTATTACATCATTTGAAATCCCTGATTGATTTCAATTCAAACGGAACTCACTGTAACTACCAACTGCACGCATCTCTTCGATTGTAATGAGGCTAAAGCAACATGACATTACCTTTGAAGTGGTTGTCAACCAACATTAAATTTGAACATTTGAATTGCAGTAGAATCTACTGATTATTGTTGTCTACAAAAGATGCCAGCCAATTATTTTAAACTCTGGCCTATAGAATCTTAATTCATCATTTATTATCAAATGTGCCTTCAAAAGACCATATTTACGTTGGCGTTTAATTTTTTATATATGAACATCAAATGTTGAATATTTTGTATGTATACTCTGGCAATGACATTATGCTGCGATTTCAGTCAAAAAAGAGAAACTCTAAAATGCACATGACAGATTTTTGAGATTATACTTTTTACAATTAGCTATTGGCGCAACTATGTTATTTGCACCTATTCACATGATTATTTTTCACATATTCCAATCTTTATAAGAACAATTCTTTAATACATATCCAGGACCAACTCAAACAAATATTCATTTATAATGAAACATTGTATGCTAGGGCGCCTAAGACAATGTAAAAAAGTAAAAGAAAAAGAAGTTACTTATATAAAACATCAAAAAAAAACATGCTTCCACCAGAATTTGTGACCCGACAGAATCGAGAACTGGAAAGACTAGGATTTTATTTATGTCCAAAAAAAATACCAAGAATTCATTCCTCTTAAATAAACTTTAACACCATAGTTAAGAGGCCAGAGTAATGCTACTTATTTCAAAGTTTTAAAGGTCTTTCAAACAACTTAATGCCTTTTTTAACATATAAGACTCAAAGTATTTCAATTATGGTAAGAAAGACAGGTGAGGGGAAATTGTTGAATTTGTTCAACCAGAAAACTGTGATACATGTATAAGATTATTCGATTTATGCATCATCTTGACGGTCCGCACAAAGTTACGACGTCCTATAATCGTTAATTCTTTCAAAATTAAGTTTTACCGAATTTCTGAAAAATCTTGATCACATATGAATCACAGCATCTTAAGAAAATGATGAATTTGAATTTAAATCATATAAGATGAATAACTGATATGCCCGGCGTTACTTGGAATCTTTGTTTGATGAAATTTGGCAATATTTGAATGTGAATACACAGTAAACATGAACACATGAAAAAGGCTTAAAAATAATACAATAAAAATTCATACTATAAAACCGAAAATGTATTTTTAAAATGCTGGAATGGGATTTTGTGCCCGCATTGGATTTACCCTGGAATATTCGGCATTGCATTCTTAACATTTTTGATATATAAGATAGGCGATGAAAAATTGAATGCTTACGATCTTTACTGAAAAACAATTCGTAGATTATTGTGTAGAAAAAAGATTAAATTTCTCCAATTGTTGGCTCAGTAGGCAAAGCACCTTCACAATTTGAAGAACTTTTCAGCAAAACCTTGAGCAGTTGCATAGCCTACAACGATAAGACAGGCTATGGCAGCTGCCACCCCCCCCCCGACAACTTTGGGAAATAGGGCGTTAGAAAGAGGAAGGTTAAGTCTTGAATAATAATTTTTTTTTTAACAAAATGGACTACTGGATCCAAAGTTACAGCAAGTTAAAGTTAAGTTGATTTTATGTGCTCGCCATCGTAATAACGGCGTGGTGTTTCTGCAGCGTGTACATTATTTTCCTATGTATATATAATTATATATACAGGATCTCTAGTGAACGTGGGTGGCGAGTATTGGAACTAATTGGAGCTAGCTATCAGAATGCAGTCTATCGTTAAACTTGCTTGGTGGCTTGTGTGTACGATGTCTAGCGTGTATCAAAAATATCCTCGCAGTTAGCAGAGATTTTGCGTTTGGTGCGACTTTGTGCCAAAATCTCGATTACTACAAGTTAGTTCAGGTGATGAGACAGAGCGATATTAAATTTTCAAGGATACTCACCAAGCTTGGCAACGGGCAAAACTTTAATGAAGAAGAGATGAAAATTATAAATGAAAGGTTTAGATCCGACGAGTGGTGTATGGAAAATGTGCCAGATGCAGTAAGTCTATATCACAGAAATTTGCACGAAGATGCACATAATGATCGGAACATTGCAAACCCACACGCCGAAAATTTAGGAGAGGATTC
Organism: Rhysida immarginata; assembly: GCA_023313115.1. Lineage (NCBI taxonomy): Eukaryota > Metazoa > Arthropoda > Chilopoda > Scolopendromorpha > Scolopendridae > Rhysida > Rhysida immarginata. The sequence continues at coordinate 112,530 of JAHWFO010089604.1, forward strand.
AATTACAGGCTACAATAAGAATAATGAGTTAGTTGGTTCCAGAAACAAGTTGCATAAAATGAGTGTTGTAGAAACATCTGGTTTGCCATACTCAGTTAAATTGAAATGTGGAATACCAACTATGATCACATGATGGTTTGGTTAATGGCGCAATTGGCAAACTAAGGAAAATCGAGGCTGACTTTGACGACGACAAGGGTGAGATTGTTAAGTGTACACGCAGACAATTCCTGTTAATACCAGCCGGGAGAATCACAGTACAGAAATCACAAGGAGCAACATTTGATGAAATAGCGTACAACTACGACAAAAGTCAGCAGAATCAGTTGGTGTATGTGGGATTAAGCAGAGTAAAAACTATTGATGGGTTGTACATCACAAATGAAAAGAACGCTTTCAATTTTCATCACAGCTCCGACCATCAAAGAGATAACAGGCGAATATGCTAGATTAGAAAATCATAAACTTAAAACATTTGTCGATCAAGTTAGAAAATTTACGACTTCCAACGACGCAGGAGACCAGTTTACAATATTTGTTGTAAATTAAACTGTTCAGAGTTGCATTGCACATCACCTAGACATAGAGACAGATGAGATATTATCAAAGTCGGATTTTCTTGCATTGAGTGAAACTTGGATGTACGAGGATGAACCGATTCATATGCAAGGGCTCGATTTAAAAGCATTCATGAACAATACTCTTCGATCTAAGACAGCAAATGAGCAGCGTAAAGAGAGTGGTGTGGCTATTTATAGAAACTTTACAGTGTAGCAGACTATAAATCTGTCGAGTACCACATAAATGTAAAACGGTGATTGATTGACTATGGAGTTGGCGATTTATGTTAATGGATGTCACCTTAAGTGGTTCTTCAAGATTAATATTGAGCTCGATATGTGTACATCCAGATGCTTCAAGTGTTGATTTAAAAACGTTCTTGTATAAGATAAATGCTTGAATAAATGCCAAAAAGAAAGTATGTCTCAGGAAAAGATCTTCAATTAATACGCTCTACAGATGACCAAATAGAATCACGAACAAACGGCTCTTCATCAACGGTTAGTCAAAAATTTTTCAGCTATAGTCGAGCGATTATAGGAAGACACATGGCCACTTCCATTTACTGAAAGTCAAACGTAGTCGCATTCCCAACGCAGGCATTCATCTTTAAGAATAACCTCTCTTCCTCAGCCTTTGTTAAAAAATAAATGTTTTTGTGAGATTTTCCTATAGGATCAAGTGACTCATGGCAACGGAAGTTTTATGCCATGTGTGTTCCTATAATCGCCCTATAACCGCCCGACTATAAAATTGATAAGCTGTAACCATGCCATGTAACAATACCTCTTTCGAAATATGTATGAAATTTGACAATACAACCAAACAAATATAACAGGAAAGTTACAATTCTACAATTGGTCCAAGAAAAATTTTGTTCTCTCCAAATCTATTTAAGGGATCTTACGAACATTTCCGTTCTGATAGAAGTGGAAACACCAAAAATAAAATTAAAAAAAAAACATTTCCCATCGATATTTGCACAAAAATGGAAAAGTGGCTCTCAGATTTTTATTTGTAAGGATTCTTAAGGAACTCTAGAAAAGAAGGAAATTAATAATTGTATAAATTATTCTGAATATTAATTTGTATATATTTTTTTGAATTTGTATATTATAATCCAATACGTCCATCCAGGGCCTGTATGGCCAGAGGCCGACGAGTTGGGTCCCTGGATGGACCTGGATTAACGACTGCTGTATGATGGTCGCAGTAGCCGGGGGGGGTTAAAGATCGTGTCTCACTGATGGTCGCCCATCCAGTGACTAGCCGTGCCTGATGTTGCTTAACTTCCCTGAAGTTAGTGTTCAGTGAAAGCCACCAGGCCACGGCCTCCCCCTGGTATTAAGAATTTCGTTGTTTTTTGTTTTTTTTAAAGTAATTTTTCTTGCAAAAACTTATTGAGCTTATTTCCATTCCATTTAGTTCTGCTCTTCCTATAATTTTTGTCTTTTGTAATAAATTACAACATCTAGTGCTGAAGTACAGGGATTGTCTTTTCCGTTGGCTTCGAGGAATTGCTACACATGTCATTTGCCAAATAACCATTATTAATAGTTAATTATTGTTTTGAAGCAATTCTTTTATATTAGGTTAGCTTTCATGAAACATCTTGCAAAGTTATTAAAGCCTTTTTGATTTTACATTTACATTCTGATTCTTTTAAGAATTGCAGATTACTCATATTCCAATGTCCTTCAATAAGTTCAAGACCAGAGGAATACTGTCTTGCATGTTAATTTAAAGTGGGCGTGTCGACGATGACTAATTCTTAAAGTTGGACTTTTTCATTATTATTCCTTTTTATATCTAAATGAAAGATTGATTTGGATGGTTATATACTTATATTTTACCAATATTTGATTGACAATCTTACAAACAAGAAACTATCCTTTCTAACAACTCAGCTCTATTAAAATTAATGCACATACTATATGAGGTTTAACAAACTAGTTGTAAAGAATAGTGATACTACTATTATATAATGAAAAATAATGTGAGAAAGAAAAACAAAATTTATAAGATAAACCTCATATAAAGAAAAGACAGAGCTTTATATTCAAGCGGTACATTTTTTAAAATGAAATATCGACATCGTATGAGAGACTCTTGAAGATTTTATCTCAATTTTACCACATATTTCTTGTTTTTATCATATTTACTACAGCGCGGATAGACAGCATAATAAAAGATAATTAAGTTTATCCCACAAACAATCTTCCCTTAATAATCTCACACTCATCAAACTTTATAAAAGATTTTCATAAGTAGACATTAATTATCCCGAAAAATTCATTTCAGAAGGTGGCGCTATTACACACTTTGCGTAAGACATTCAAAGAAACAAAAAATGCAAGCTATTAACCCACTCTCTCCCCTTCCCATAGATATTAATTACTTCGAGTTATTTTCCCGGTCAATTTAAAAGAGAAAAAGAAGGGCCACTAAATGACACCCTCCCTCCTTGAGGGAAAACTGCCAACGCAGACTATGAAATTAAGAACGCGGGAAGGACGAGGAAGTTGAAGGTAGGAGCGCTGACTAATCGTGGGAATGTTACTCGATCACGTGAGGGAATGGGTTAAAGAGAAGGAAAAAAAATTGTTCCACCTGACCTTGCTCACGAGCCGGGACAAATGAGCAAAAAACAACATCAGGAACCGAACTGAACTCCCTCCTTCCCTCCTTTACTCCGTGTCTCGCCGAATGTTTAAATGTCACTCGTCGGGTCGGTTGTTCGTTCGTTCGTCCTCCTCCTTTCTTTGATCTTTACTCAGCGTCCGCCAATTTGTATGCATCGGCTGTACGCGTTAGGAGAATAAACATAAATAATCAATCCAAATAAAATGTAAAAGGGTTAAGAAAGGAGTTCACACCCACAGCGAAGAAAGTGTATAAATTTCTTTCTCTGATTGTAGTAAATACCAACGGAATATTTTATTAGTACTCTAAATTAAATATTTAATAGCTCGTTTTTTGAGACAACTGATGTTAATGAAGATGATGTACACGCCCTTGTAAAAAAAATAGTAAGCATTTATTAGTATTTTAACATGCAATACTGTTACAAAATGATTATCGATATTACATAATAAACCACGTTTTAAATTATTAGTTTCGACTTGATTCGAGAAAAGCAGTGATCATTCTTAAAAATAACCATTACTATATATCATTGTCCGAATCATATAATCTTGAAAGGTCGTTTATTTTCAATTTACAGAAAACATTTTCGTTAAATCACCGTTCTTGTTTTCTATATGACCCCTTTCCTATAATCCAAGCGTTGTAATTAATACTATGTTCAATAATTTTTTAATAGTCTGCCCTGTTCATTTACATCTCTTGAAATAAATCCTTTATTTACCATTCTACCAAAGTGGTGAAAAACAGTCCGTATTAAGTTTCGTTGTTTGTTTTGGAGAAGACTCGTGATAATGTGGGCCATTTTTTATTTTTAATGCTCTATTTTTCCTTTATTTGAAAAGAAAATATATTGCAAGATTTCAACGAATTCATTAGTTCGTAAGTTGGATCAAAGTAACGTTAAAATAGTATTATTAAATACTGCAAATAAAATTTAGAAAATAAATGAGATAATTTATAAAATTTCTTTTTTATAGTTATTTGTAAATACTATATAAGTAGAGCAAGGCCGCCGCCAGGGGGGGGACAAACGGGACTCTAGTCCGGGGCCCCAACGGAAGGGGGGCCTCGTCAGCCACGCTTGATCAGGCACGAGGCAGAGCCCAGAGGGGCCCACACGTAACCAGTTGTCAGGGGCCCAAACATTTCTGGCGGCGGGCCTGAGTAGAGGCTATTTTCTAAACTGAATAACCTTTATTCCAAATTTTTTTCTCCGGAGTGAAGTCATCCGAATCCTATTTTTGGGCACGGGAATGTCGTCCAAAAGAGTTTGACCTTTGACATTTAACAAGGAAACTCCTACATCCGAGACATGTTTCGTATTACAGAGGGTTTCCTATATAACCGCACGTGTATGATGTGATTGAAAATATATTTTTTCCTTTTGTCAACTGAGTTTAAGAAAATATTTTCGTCCTGACTTGTGTACCGTTCAGTAAATTTAACAAAGTACCTTCATAATATAAAAAACTCAACTACTGAAAAATAGAAACTTTAATTTATATGCATATGTTTTATTTGCCTCATCAATTCAAACACCTGTCATAACCAGCTGTCATTTTCAACAAATAAAGGGAAACTAAACACTCATAATGATGACTAATAAAATTTTTAAATAACAGAATTATTTTTAAAAATAATATTCCTTGAAATTTGAATATAGAATTGCACCGAAGACATGTGTCTGAAAGGATTGGATTATGGTTTCGGTAGTGATAGTCGATTATGATTTCAATTATGGTAGTGAAAATTTTTTACATGGTAAATAGGCTGTGTTCAAAATTGCTCTATGATTTCTTCGAGATTCTCTGCCGGGAAATGTTCGAAGAAACTGATTTCCCAACCTTATAGAAGCACTATTTTCATATAAATCTCTCGCTATGCCATGGATTCCAGTCATTTGACGACTGCTTAGAAGATGAACGTGGTATCTTTAGCTTAGGGGAAAAACCAAATGAGAATTACGTACACGAAAAAAGCACAATCTTAACACATTCATTACAGTGGGTGCATTTAAAAAATGTATATACTCCGTCCAATGAAAGTTTGATTGGACGTGTCCAATTGAAATCGGAAATTTAATCATACACGCTGAACAGAGTATAATTGTCTTTATACCTAACAAAATATAGAAAATTAATTTCAGTTAAGTTATATTGATGAAATGAGATATTCCAAAATTATATATTAAAAAGATCTTCACTAAAAAATAATCGCGATTTGACTTCCAAATCTCGAACGGCGATATGTATCACCGTCTACTTTTATGTAAGTTGGCAACAGTGTACTTTTCGTTTAAAGATCGATCATAGGCGTTAGCAGGACGTAGAAAAAAATAAATCCTTAGCTCCGTTCATTTTCATGGGTGTGGTCTTTAATCATTTTAGAATCATTTTAGAATCATCATACTAGGCAACAAAGAGGAATTCTGTTATTCGTTTTTTGAATAGAGAAAAAAGGGAACGTATCGAAATTCACCAACGATTGAAAGCTGATTATGGTGATGTATGTTGCCACAAATGTACGGATGGAGTAGGATGTTCCGAAAATGGCATGAGTTCAGATTTTCCGCGCGACATCAGAGTATATTGCAGCAGTTGAAGCATCGTGAAGGAAAATCGGCATATAAAAATAAATGAAAGAGCCACACTTCTGAGTATGAGTCATGAATCAGCAGCATATTGTCCTTGATTTTCCTGCTGTTCCACGAAGTGTCTGCAAGACGAATGCCAGGCTAACTCGTATTTGCAGAATTGAAAGAAGGACTTACTGACGCCTGTCAAGAACTTCTGCAACGCTTTGAAGTTCTAGGTCCACTACCTCGTCCTCGTCCTCTGTGATTATCATATCTGTGATCAGCTCAACGAGGTAATGGGAGGCAAACTTTCAATCGGTGCACGTAAGGTTGCACATTCAGTCAAAAGAACTTTTTCTAACGGTAATCATGCACTCCAAACGCATGGTATATCTGTATTGAACGGATCATTGGGGAATTACGTTGAAGACTTATGTCACTGTAAACCATGTTCATTCAATAAATTACGAAATAAAAATGTTTAAAGTTTTCTTTTGAATAATCCTCGTATCATTGCGAAAATTATGAAAAATAAATCGGACTAATTCGCAGGCATTCGTGTCGACACGTTGCTTGATTGGCATGTACAATTACTTACTTACTTACTTACTTACTTTTCAAACCCGCTTATCCGTTAGGCTCGCGGGGGCAGCAGCCCTATGGAGGATCTCCAGCGATCTTCCGCCATCAGGTGCATGGCCTCCCTGGTAATACCCAAGCGACTCGAACCCAGATTCTCCATGTAGTCTAGTCACCTGGTTCTAGGCCGACCCCTTGGTCTCTTACCCACAGGCTTGGAAAATAACAACTGCCTAGGAAGACCAGTTTGCGGCATCCGTATCACGTGGCCATACCAGCGCAACTGAGATCTCTCAATGCGGAGAAGTAGCGGCTCAACACCTAAAGACTCCCTTATTGTGCTGCTGTGCACTCTATCTAGTAGGGTAACAACTGCCACACCTCTCAGAAATCTCATTTCCGCCGCTTGTACCCGCGATTGCACTCTTTTGGTCATTGCCCAAGCCTCATGACCATAGGTGAGAATGGGCACAAAGATAGATTTGAAGACGGAGAGCTTGGTTTTGTTACCCAGCTCGCGTTTCGTTACCACGGATCGCCACAGTTTGCGTCTGACACAGATTGCTGCAACGATCCGAGCATCCAATTCTTTCTCCTGCCGTCCATCACTCGTGAATGCAATCCCGAGATACTTGAATTTCTCCACCTGTCTCAATGAGGCTCCCCTAACATGGAGAGTGCACTGAGCAGGCTGTATTGAAAGGAACACACTGATCTTCATCCCAGCTTCTTCACATTTGGCTGCTAACCGGTCTAGTGCATGCTGAAGGTTTCGGGCGAGAAGACCCAAGGAGGACAAGGTCGTCAGCAAAGAACAACCTCTCCACCAGGCAGTCACCCAGAGAAACACGCTCATCGCTTCGGCTGCCCCTGTCTATCCAGTCCATACAGATAATGAACAAGAGGGGCGACAGTACGCACCCTTGGCGGAGTCCAACACCCACCGTGAACGGTCTTGACTTAATGCCATTTATCCGGACACACATCTCAGAGCTTTCGTACAGAGACATGATAGCAATCAGTAATTGCCCATCCACTCCATACTCTTGCATCACTTGCCAGAGCTTCTCCCGAGGAACTCTGTCATATG